>JADRCD010209627.1:13991-52659 GCA_019843815.1 Montemys delectorum | reverse complement strand
TCTGGCAGCGCTCACCCTTTCCTCACCCCTTTGTGGAACTGGACTTCCTCAGAGCAGACACTAACCCTCTTCCTTCAGACTGCCATTTGGTCTCATTCTGTAAAGTTTCCTTGGGGCAATGTTAACTGTCTCCCTAGGGAACTGACCTCTGGCAGGCATTATGGAATGTCTCCTGTCCCTGACGCCAGCCTTCCTCCTGAGTCACTGTGGCTCCTTTATGCCCAGCACTTGGAGAAATATGTATCTTTTCCATCTTTTTCAACCAACAGATCTGCCCTCATAGTTATTTATTTGGGGTTATTATGTTAACTACATAAAATAATTTGGGAAAATCTCCATCTTACTACTTCCTTACCTTCGCTGTCTGCAATTTTTTCTATTGTCAAGCTTTTGGTTTTTTTTTTTTTTTTTAAAACAACTTTTTGAGAATTTAACACATGAGAACTGTATTTATATAAAGAGCACACAGTTGGGTCTTGCTTCTCATCCTATGTCACAGGCTGTCTTTTATGGCCCTGGTTGTCCTGAAACTCACTCTATAGACCAGGCTGGCCTCAAACTCACAGAGCTCTTCCTGCCTCTGGCTCCTGAGAGCTGGGATTAAAGGCATGTGCCACCACAACCAGGCTTACAGGCTGTCTTAATTACAACAGTTAGTCCATTTATGTTAATAAAAGCAATATATCTAGATTTAGAGCTACCATGCACCATAAGTCGTCCCCATATATATCCTGTTCCCCAGTTCAGGTTACCCCCATCCATATCTTCCCACCCATATCTTCCCGTCCATATCTCCCCATCTGTATCTTCCCACCCATATCTTCCCACCTGTATCTCCCCATCTGTATCTTGCATTCCATATCTTGCTCCTCTATTCTCTTTGCCCACCTTCCCGAGTTTACTGCATGTATTTTATACATACATATGGTTTTATTTGTTGGCTTTATGGCTATCACTGTATCTCTAATGATTGTTCTAGGTATACACCCTTAACTTCTTAGTGTTTCTCTCCATGTCATGGAAAGCATAACAATTTGCAGTTTGTACAATCTGTCATGCTATAGTTTTCATACACATTACATCAGTTTCATGTTATAAACCCAGCTAGAGGCCATCATTTTAGTAGTAGCACACCTTTAACTGGTGAAAGTGAGTAGTCTTTCCAGCTACACGTTGACTTCATCTTTGTTCTCCAGCCCTCCTTAAAGACTCAAGTTCTAATCTGGCATCACTTCAGTTAGCTTAAATTATATATATATTTTTTCTTACCATGTAGGTCTATTTATACTTCACTTTTTTTTAAATTATCTTAAGTGTCTTTATAGCACCTTCATTCTTAACATCATTGCTGGATATAAAATCAAGAACGTGTATGATGGGTTCTATTTTTCCACATCTCTTCTTGGTACTATCACACTTAAAAATATGTTAATCATGACTTCAATGATGTTATATAGTGGTACGTAGTAAAAACATTCTTCCAATCCATACCCAGATATTTGTTACTAGCCATATTCTTAACTAGCTAGCCTTATCATAATAAAGAAAAAGTTACTAAACCATAAAACAAGGTGGTTTAAGTGTTACTAGCACAGACCTAGAGGATCCAGTAGTACGGGCAATTTGTCCATCATAAGAAAAATAAGCAATGCAAAGGGTAAGAAAACACAAAAAACACCTACCTCAAATTCTCCAAGCAGTTTAGAAATAAACAAACCTTGTGGAAACTTAGATACAACCTAATCAACAGAAATGAAACAAAGATATAATTGAAAGATTAAGACCACATAATAATCCTATAGTTTAACGAATGAACATTTTTATTTTTATCAATTTTTTGTTTATCAATAATACATTTCCTCTATTTTTGGTGCTGTATTGCGAACAATATCCTTTAACAAACAACTGTCAGACACTTGTTCAAATTTCAAAAGCAACAAGAGAAGGCTGCTGCGGTGTGCCGGTTTTCACCTGTCTCTCACCCAAGTCACAGCCCCTGAAGTAGGATAATTCAGGGCAGAGGAGCTATGCTGGCATTTCCTTACTCAGATCAAGACCAAAACCCTCAAGGCAGACTACACTGGCCCATTACACAACAACCCAAGGGTTTCCATATGCTAATAATACAAAACAATAAAACAGGCCAATTGTACAAACGTGTGAACCAGTACGAAGGGTATAAAAAAGCAGTTAATGTAAAATTATAATCATTTAAATTGTGGCTGGGAGTAAAGCTGTCCGCAGAAGTGTCCATCCGTTCAACTCTCTCAGGGGGTAATGGAGTGAATTTTATCTTCAACAAATCAAATGTCCAGTGCCTCTGATGGCAACCTATATTACATAAATGTTCACGAGACTTCACTACAGTAATTTTTTTTAATAGCCAAGGTCCAAAGCAACTCAAACTTTAGTCCCTCACAGATCCTCCTATGTGAAACATGGAACAATAAAGTGCCACTTTGGGCTACACTAACCATGCACAGTAACATTACATTTGCAGGACAACTGAACTGGAAAGATCTTTACAGTTTGTCAATAATGATGTGCTGGGCATGGAAAGAAAAGGAGAGAAGAGAACATCTATTGGAAGAACCATTTCTAAACAAATTTACACCAAACTTTTTAGGATACATTTATTACTTAATATAAAAATTGGTGTTCATATATCAGTATTTTAGAAACAATGAGATATAAACACAAAACTAGTAATCACTGCAGGCAATTAAATTAAACCACATGTAAAAGCCAATTATTTCTGTGCCCAAGAAATGGAAAATACTTACAAATTTTATCTTGTGCTTTAGGTCTGGATCAACAGTCCCTCCAGGTCCAATTTGTGCAATTACCGATTTGAATGTGCTCTCCAACTATGAATAAAAAAAAAAGTCAGATCTCTTAAAAGCCATGTAAGCAAGCTATAAAATGAAATATATTTCAGCCAAATGGGTCAAATTCTGCTCAGTGGTTAAGAGCACTGGCTGTTCCTGCAGAAGACCTCAGTTCGGTTCCCAGCCTTTGATCTCTGTGGGCATCTGCATTCAAAGGAATATACTCACACATAGACAACAAAGTGTGTGTGTGTAAATATGTATATATATATATATATATATATATGTGTGTGTGTGTGTGTGTGTGTATACATACATACACACACACACATATATACCTAGTATATGTATACCCATAGTTAAGTAGTTAAAAAAATTAAGTAGCACTGAGACATTTTATATTTTATCAAATATATAACTGAAATTTTTTGAAACTAGACCCTGAGAATATCCGAAGATAAACAGCATTATCTATAACGGGTCTACAGTCTCCAGTTAGTTGGAAACTTCTGTCCAGAAAGGATACTTGCCATTTTCTAAAGTTACTTAGTATTATTAAATACTTAGTGACTGCCTAATGCCTGAAAGGCACGGGCTGTTAGAAGGTTCCTGAAAGGGAGGAAGGAGCCAAGTGAAATGAATGGCCTTTTAAAAGAGGGAAAAGCTCTTTTATGTAATATAACGTAATATAATGCAGGGGAAGCTCCTTTATGTAACATAAGCAAAAGATGAGAGAAACGGGGGAAGGGTCAGTGGCGGGGAGAAAGGTCACTGTCAGTTCTATGCTCTGGGAGTCTGGAAGCAAACTCCTCTCCTAAAAGCACAGAAGAGGAGGAGGGCGGGCAGGTATCAGAGAACCTGAATTTGGGAAGTGGAGAGTCACTGAGGAAGATACCCATAATCAACCCCAGGTCTACACACACACACACACACACACACACAAACACACACGAGCTGTTTGTCTAAAGGCATCAGTAGATAAACCTGAATTGGTACATGGAAATTGTATTATAAAACATCTTAACCTCCAAGCGAAGGCGTTTCTCTTGGTTACATGGATAGCAGAGACTTGTGGCGAGACAGTAGTATAGCAACTATATTCTGATGACAGACAATTGGGTTTGAAGGGTAGACAATCAAGAGACCATTTAACTCTCTGGGTAACAATGGTTCATGAATTTAAAAACAAAGATTTAATAAACATGTTGGTCAGCTTAGCTACAAAAATAGAAACACAGGTTAGTCTCTGGATTGTCTAGCAGAAGAAATGCCAAGAGAAATAAAAACAGGACTAGCAAGATGGCTCAGGAGGTAAAGATGCTTGCCACAAATCCTGACCCGAGTTCGTTCCCTGCGATTCCTGTGGTGAAGACTAGACTGAGTGAAGAAAGGAAAGAGGGAAAGGAGGAGAAGGAAGGAAGGGAGGGAGAGAGGAAGGGAGGGAGGGAGAGAGGAAGGGAGAGAGGAAGGGAGGGAGGGAGGGAGAGAGGAAGGGAGAGAGGAAGGGAGGGAGGGAGGGAGAGAGGAAGGGAGGGAGGGACGGAGGGAGGGAGGGAGAGAGGGAGAGAGGGAAGAAGGGAGGGAGGAAGGGAGGGAGGAAGGGAGGGAGGAAGAGAGGGAGAGAGGGAAGAAGGGAGAGAGGAAGGGAGGGAGGAAAGGAGGGAGAAAGGAGAGGACGAAAGGAGGGAGGGAAGGAGGAAGGGAGGGAGGGAGGGAGGGAGGAAGGGAGGGAGGAAGAGAGGGAGAGAAGGAAGAAGGGAGGGAGAAAGGGAGGGAGAAAGGAGAGGAGGAAAGGAGGGAGGGAAGGAGGAAGGGAGGGAGGGAGGGAGGGAGGGAGGGAGGGAGGAAGGGAAGAAAGGAGAGAGGAAGGGAGGGAAGAAGGGAGGGAGGGAAGGAGGAAGGGAGGGAGGAAGGGAGGAAGAACAGACAGGCACTTTCAAGACCTCATCAAACTCCATCTCCCAAAGGCCTTATCTCTAAATGAGAGCTTTAACATAAGCCTTTCAGTCCACAACAGCCACTGTAACTATTCAAAGTTTAACTTTGTTAAACTTGGCAATGAAAAGTTTACAATACTGACTGCCCAGTAAACAGCTGTAATATAAAAAAAAAAGATCAGCGATTCTGAAGGCAGCCAGAGAAAATACTCAAAATGAAACACAACTGGGGGCGGGGAGTTGAGTTTAAAACAAAAGACTAACAAAAGAATGGAAACCCAGTAACCTGTAAGACAAAACAAAACAAAACCAAAGAAAAAACCAGCGAGCCCCTGGAAGTGCACAGTGTAATTCTAGAAGAGAAGGGAAGAAAAATGAGGACAAACACTTCTGGACTCCTGAAACTTGTAATTCTAGAAGGGAAGGGAAGAAAAATGAGGACAAACACTTCTGGACTCCTGAAACTTGTACTATGTAGGTAAATGAACAAGTCTGCTACCATGACAGGTGGAGTGGCTTGTTTTTGAGTTGTGTGGGAGTGCTACACATGTGTGCAGCCAGATGACCAAAAGAAAAAAGAAAAAAGTGACCAAACTGAAAGGAAAAGCAGACAAGTCCACAGTTACATTTGAAGATTTCAATACTCCTCCCTCAGTAATTCATGAAAAAGTCAGAAAACCAGGAAAAACTTTGAGATTCTGAATGATGCGAATTAAACTGACTTAGACAGCACAGAATGGTCTACTCAAATAAAATAATGCCTTCTTTGAAATTATAAAACATCTACCAAAATAAGCATAGAGCTATATAGTAAGTCTCATTAATTTTTAAGAAATGAAACCTAAGTTTTCTGACCATAATAGAATTAAAGTACAACAAAAATACCAATTTCTAAAACAAAACAAAAACAAACAAAAAAACCACAATTGTTTAAAAGTTAAACAATACTATCCATAAGACAAAACATAAACATTTCACTGGGGGAAGAACAAAAATACATCAAGATTTATGAGATGTTGTTAAAGCAACATTAGAAAAAACTCATGGCCTTAAATGTTGTAGTGGCTATTCCTGGTTGTCAACTTGACTACGTCTGAAATGAATTGCAATCCAGAATTAGAAGGCTCACCTGTGGCCCTAATCTGGAGGCTGAGAGATACAAGTTTCTGACCTGAATCTTGGCATGGAGACCTTGAGGAATAGTGGCTACGAATCCCATAGGATTAACATAGAAAGCTCTATAAGTTCAAGGTCATCCGGGGTTAAAGGTGTGGTGGCACACACCTTTAACCTGGGCCACACTTTTTGCTGGAGACCTATATAAGGACATTGGAAGAAGGAAGGCCCTCTCTGCTTCGCCTGCTTGCCTTGTGGGACTGAGCAATTGCTGGATCCTTGGACTTCCATTCACAGCTGCTGCCGTGACTGTTGTTGGGAGTTGATTGTTGGGAGTTGGACTACAAACTGTAAGTCATCAATAAATCCCTTTACTACATAGAGACTACCATAAGTTCTGTGACTCTAGAGAACCCTAACTAAGACAAATGTTTAATTAGGAAAGGAGCAGAATCAATTACCAAGCTTAAGAAGAAACCAGAACTGGAGAGACACTGCTGCTCCTACAGTGCGCTGGGCCCATGGAGGCTCATAATCATTTGTAATTCCAGTCTCAGGGGCTTGTACCCCGCTTTCCTCTTTGGGTTCCTCCCCAGCATCAAGTATTTCAGTGGTGTACATACACACATGCAGGTAAAAACTCATACATACAAACTAAAAATTAAAAATTGAAAAAGAGACAAAGAAACCAATCCAAAGTAAACAGGAAATAACAGAAAGAAGAAAAATCAACAAAGCCCAAAAGCTGGATCTTAGTAACAAGACTGGTGGGGATATGTTTGTGCGTATCCTCGTTCATGTGTGCATGCGTGTGTGTAAGAGAGAATATCACCATATAGAACTTCAAAACTGAGTAATAAACACTCTGAACTTTTTCCTAATATGCGCTGGGCTAGAGGAAAAGGACAAAGCTTAATTTACTTCTTTAAAAGAAAACAGAATACCTTTACGTCTGTTCAAGAAATTAAATGTCCACCTTAAAAACATTTCCACCAAGAAAATTCCAGATCCAATCTGTTGCACTAATAAATTTGTGAAATATTTTTTAAAAGATCAATACAATGCTATACAAACTTTTATAATTAAACAATAGGAAAGCTTTCTCATTTCTTGAGGCCTATATGCTACTGCAGAATCAAAGGCGTCATAAGGAAACTACAGAACCACATCCCTCCTGAGCATATGGCCCAGAGTCGTTAACAAGTTAGAAGAATAACACAGGAACATGTAAAAAGGAGACTGCATGTAACCAAGCAGGAGTCATCAAGGAATGCATGCTCACATTTTTTTAAATGTGATTTTTAAAGTTTTGTAATCGTCTCAACAAACGGAGGGGAAGTCATGCCAAACAGCATTCGGCCCTGGGAAAGTTCTCAGGAAGTAGGATTAAGCATGAATCTCTCCAATTCAGCAAGGAGAATCCACATGAGTAAGACAGGCACAGCAAGCTGGGTGTGGTACTACACACCTCTAATCCCAGCACTAGGGAGGTAGAGGCAGGTGGATTTCTTAGTCAGAGGCCAGCCTGGTCTACAGAGTTGAGTTTCAGGACAGCCAGGGCTACACAGAGAAACCCTGTCTCGAAACAACAACAACAAGAAGTCAGAGCCTGTATCAGAGAACTGTTAAAAGATTGAACACAAACACACCCTAGTGACAGGAACAAGACAGGTTTGAGAGCCTAGCGCAGGTGCATATTAACAATGATTAACTTAGGTTGGAGAGATGGCTCAGTGGTTAAGAGCACTGACTGCTCTTCCAGAAGTCCTGAGTTCAAATCCCAGCAACCACATGGTGGCTCACAACCATCAGTAATGAGATCTGATGCCCTCTTTTGGGATGTCTGAAGACAGCTATAGTGTACTTACATATAATAAATAAATAAATCTTATGGGAGGCAGAGGCAGGCAGATTTCTGAGTTCGAGGCCAGCCTGGTCTACAGAGTGAGTTCTGGACAGCCAGGGCTATACAGAGAAACCCTGTCTCAAAAAACCAAAAGAAAAAAAAAAAAAAACAAAAACAAAACAATGATTAATTTAAAAATATCATCTCTAATGCAATGAAAATATGAAAGGAGTAAAGAATAAGTTTAACAAAATGTATGTGCGAGCCACATACACTGGAAACTACAGCGTGCTGTTGAGAGAATTGAAAGGCAAAAATAATGAAGAGACATGCTATTTTCTTGAATTCTGGAACTTAATATTAGCAGAGAATGATTTTTTTTCTCAAACTCATCTATAATATTCAATGCAATTCTAATCAAGATCATGAGACTTGGTTTTGATAAAAAGTAATCAGCAGATTTACAAACAATTAAATATATATGGAAATGCAAGAATGTAGAACAGTCAAACAATTATAAACAAGAACAAGACTTAAGTCTTAATTTTATAACTCCAAGCTACTTACTTGTTTATAAACAAGTAAGACTTAATTTTATAACTCCAAGCTACTATAAAGTGATAGTGACGAAAAGCCCCCGGGGACTGAGGCAGTCCATCCTGCGGTTAGGACGCCTGTCCTGCAGACAGTACTGCAGTACCTGCTGCCCTCTCTTAGGAAACTTCAGGTCATATCTGGCATACTATACATAAAGTAGTATGAAACTGGTAATAGATTTAACTATATAATTTAAATCTCAAAAATTCTAGAAAAAATATAGAAGAAATTTTTGTTATTTTGCACTGAGCAAAGATTTATCATGTAAACAGGAACCATATGAGAAAACTCTGAGAAAATTAGATTGCTAGAATTAAGGACTTCAATTTTACAAAAAATTAAGAAGAGAAAAGATGGGGCTGGAGAAAAGGTTCTGTGGTTACAAGTATTTGCTCTTGCAGAAGACCCAGGTTCATTTCCCAGCATCCACCTGCTGGCTCATAACCATTTGTTAACTCCAGTTCCAGGGGATCCAATGCCCTCTTCTGGCCTCCATAGCTACCAGGCATGCGGGTGTGTGTGTGTGTGTGTGTGTGTGTGTAGTAAAACTTAGGCACATAGAATAAAATAAATCTAAATAAAAATTAAGAGTCAAACCATACACCAGGAAAAAATGTCTGCATGGTATGCTCATGTTAAAAGACTTATACTCACAATGTACTGAATTCTTCCTTTCAATAAAATGACAAAACCCAATTTTGTAAGTACCAAATTACTCTGATATTTCAAAGACAATATACAAATGGCAACTATGTACATAAAGAGATACCTAACATGGTTATTATTAGATATATTCTCCAGCATAAAATCAAATAACATAATTCTAAACAGAAGCTGGAAGTGGAGGTACAGACAAAAAGACATCTGCCACAGAACGCCAGAAGCCACGTAGCTGATAAAACTGCCTCCTCTCACCTCTCCCTAGATCACTATAACCAGACAAGAGGTTTAGTCACATTTTGTTTTTATTATTTTATGTGTATAGGTGAATGTTTGCACGTATGTCTGTGGCCTGGTGCCAGCAGAGGCCAGCAGAGGCCAGCAGAGGCCAGCAGAGGCCAGCAGAGGCCATCCCCTGGAATTGGAGTTACAGAGGATTGTGAGTCCCCACGTGCTGGGAATTGAGCCAAGGCCCTCTGCAAGAGCAGCCAGGGCCTTTAATGACGGCACCCCATCTCCAGCCTCAGGTTTCAACTGTTCCAAGGTCAGCTTTCCCATCAGATCTAAGCCATAACACTGCTCTCAACAAGAAAGCATATTTTTGGTTTTTCTCTATCCCTGAACTGGGACACCTTACCTGGTTTAATTTTTCAGTGTGGTTCAGCCTTGAAGCCTCTACTGCATGAAACGCGGGCATCTTCTCCATGCTCAGTACTTGTTTTGGGGGCTCCATATTGGAAGTGGGTTGTGAAAAGCGTGTCTTCCTTACTGGGAATCCTGCAGAATATGACCCCTGTTGTTTCATTCTAAATGGCTGAGTAAAAATTTTACCTTTGTTAAGAAAGAAGAAAAGACAGTGAATAGCAGTTTCCCGGAGGCCTTATAGAAAAAAAGACTACTGTATATTAACTGCCCTCAGTTTAGAAGGGAAAAGGGTATATATTTAATAACTTATAGACTATGTAAGTGATTAGTCATTCATTAAAAAAATACTAAAAAACCATGTTGCAGAAAAGATTGTTGCTCTCTAAAACTCCATATAAGGTCACCTGAATATAAGTGGAAAGTAGCATTTTATAGGCAAAAACCTTAAAAACTGCACTTCATTTTAAAGACCAAAGAGTGGCCAACTAAGCAGTTTGCATAGAGCTACACTTCTCATGGTAGGTGCAAGGAAAAGCAAGCGGGGAATGCTACAAGGGACACAGTTCTAAAATTAAGTTCTCTACTGGGAACTGTGTTCCTGTGCCCCCTGAAAATCATCACAGTAGTGTTTCCTTTACCCAACGTCAAGTCTACTAAATATACCAATTACTTCTGAGATATCTGAAGATATGGGAAATGTGAACAAGCCAATCACTGTGAAGAATACCCACTCTAACATTTAGTAAGAGCAGGCAAATTGCTTTACATAATTGTTTGTTTCTTTGTTTTCTTCGAGTGCTGAAACAAACCCGAGGCTTGCACACACTAGGCAAGTGCTCCAGCAGTGAGCTCGTTATACATCCAGCCCTCCTGTAAGCTCAGCAGCACAGCTGAGCCCTGGAGAACACTGACAGGAGGCCTCCCTCCTGCACGAATTGGCATCCAGAGCTTTCTCAGAGAACAACATATCCTCTATCTTTACAGGACTATGTCACCCACCAGCTTAACCCTGCTTTGCAAACTCATGACACATTCTCGTGACTCACCTACTTTAATCTAAATGTAGACTTTGAAGGGAAACGTCAACTAAACAGACATGAAGTCTCTAAACAAGCTCCCCTTCCCTGATTAGTGTCTACATTCTGCCCAGGGTCTAGAGGGATGACGACTGTAGTCTTGAGCCTCATCCACCACATAGTACGGACTTCCTAAATGCCAAGTTCTTCTCCACCCTTGTCTCATGTACCACTCCAGATCCCATACATTGTATCTACACCCAAGACCTGGACCAAGACTTACACAGGCTCACTGACTTGCCTAAGATGATTCAACTCACAAGGGGCAGACTTTTTTTTTTTTTTTTTTTTTACTTTAACAAACTCACAGAGTTTAACCCCTCAGTTCCCTTTCCAGGGAACATTTGCTATAACATTTGCTCACCCACAGCACAATCATTTTTAAAAAATATCTTATGTGCTATGTGTGTTTTGCCTGAATGTATATATGTCTATGTAACACATACAAGTCCAGTGCCCACACAGGCTAGAAGAGGAGGTCAGATCCTCTAGAACTGGAGTTATAGATAACTGTGAGCTGCCCCGTGGCTGCTGGCTACTGAGTTCTCTGTGACCATCTCTCCAGCCCCACAATTATTGTTTCTAACTTAAAATTTTTTGAGAATTTTATACATGAGTGCTGTGTTTATATTCATTTCCACTTCTGTCTGCCTTCCAACTCTTCCCATGTTCCCCAACTCTCTCTCAAATGTGTGGCCTCTTCATTACTGTTAAGTACCTGAGCGCAAGCGTGCACGCTCGCACTTACATATCTATCTCCTGCTGAGTTCATTTGTTGTTGTTCACATGTAAATATACTTAGGACTGATTGCTTAGCACTAGAAAACCCATCACAGGGCTCAACCTCGAAGACTGATTTTTTTTTCTCTCTACAGCCATTAACTGCCCGTAGCCGTTCACCTTGTGTAGATGGCACCTTCTGAGATGTCCCCACCAGGCTGACGGATCAACTGCTGCTGTCTTTGTGCAGGGTCTTGTTTAGGTAACCACATTTTCAAGTTTGTGGGCGTGACACAATTACGAATGCTGACGAACTTACCTGCTGGCCATCCTCTATGCTTGTCCTCTAATACACTCTTTTTTAGTGTCAACAGAGAACCTGCTCTGGTCTGCTCTACAGAAATGACATCCGAGGCTGCATTCAGCACTTCAAACATAGAGAGGAATCCATACTGCATATACTGAAATGATCGTCCAAAACGTTTGGCAAATGCCTTTTCAAAGTCAGAAAGGAGAACAGGAGACAATGCCAAAAGGTCTTTTAACTCACTCTTCACTACAGCTGGAAGAATAGGGGGCACCCTTCCTCGGTAAGGCACCCGGCCAGAGCAAACGCTGCTTCTCCCCTTTTGCATGGGGTTTCGGACCTTATGGCTCCTTCTCTGCTTTGCAACCAAACTTGCTATTCCTTTGGTGGATTCATCTGGAATGGCTAAGGAGATATGGGAGTGGTGGAGAAATCACTTTCAGGTTAAAAAAGAAAAACAAAACTCCATTTACCCTTGTATCTGCAATTACACAGGCAATTTTTAACTCTCCAAAGATCTGTTTATGTAGGTAGAGTAACCCAAAGCTCTTGGTTGCATCATTTCTTACATTCTGACCAATAAGAGCTTCCTAACTCCTCCACCAGCTGGAAAATGTTCTATGACTGCCAATTAGTGTCTGAAAGTGTCACTAATTTGTGCTTAGTGAAATTTAAAATGAGAATTAAGAACTTAAAAATCAGCCGGGCAGTGGTGGAGCACATCTTTAATCCCAGCACTTGGGAGGCAGAGGCAGGTGGATTTCTGAGTTCGAGGCCAGCCTGGTCTACACAGAGTGAGTTCCAGGACAGCCAGGGCTACACAGAGAAATTCTGTCTTGAAAAAACAAACAAACAAACAAACAAAGACAAGAAAATCAGTCATCTGAAACTGTGCAATCATAGTTTTGTGAGCATCCATTCTTCAGGAGAATGGGGATTTAGGAAGTTGTTTTCCTTTGCTCTCACATGCCCCGCAAGCTCAATGGCACCCATGACCACCACCCCAGTTAAGATCCATTGCCCTGGGATACAGGATAATTGTGGAGCTGGAACAATTCTGTACTGAGTGGTACGTTTTAATTATAAAGGCTTATATAGACCTTCCAAAGTCTTATACCTACCTTTCAATATTACGGTACCATCCCCGCAGGGGCAGACACTAACCACATCGGGCATATCCAACACCAGTTCCATAGTGGAGCGATAGCCAAGGATTCGGAGGGGTAGATGGTTGCCAACCATCAAAAGGTACTCCTTTTCCAACTGTTGTGGAGTCAAACCATCTTTAGTGGAAATAAGAAGGGACCTTATCTCTTTCCTCAGACAGTCCTGTATGCGCTCTTGTTCAGACATTGTGCTGTAAGATTTAAGGAGGAAAAAAAAAATGCTCGAGAGAAAGTCGTTAAACCACGGCAGAACAAAACCCAAACGCAAGCAAGTGAACAAACAAAACTAAAACCCTTTAACGACCAGCCTAGGAGTTTTATAGGCGATGAGGCTGAAGCCCTGAGTGTTCCAAGGCTCGTGCAGCGCAAGCCCTCCAGCCCACTCGCTACGAACTCCAAAGCTCAGCTTGTAGAGATGCCCCCCCCCCCCCCAACGCTGGCGGCTGGCTGGTATTAAGTCCCAACTGGGCCGGGCTGATAAGGCTGCTTAAAGGATGGTCTCGAGCTCCTTAGAGCGTGTCATTCCCCACTACTGCTCAGTATCTGATGGAATCTCTCGGCCACTCTCTGGGAAGCAAAGGAGCGACCGGGAGAAGCGTGAACGATCGCAGGCCGCCCGGTCGCCCCGCTCGGCTCGGGAAGGGGCCGGGGTCGGGCGTGGGGGGAGGGTCCCCTCCCTCAGCCCGTCCTCCCGTCTGCCCCGCGCTCTTCCCGCGACCTGAGTCTTGCCGAGGACCGCGGTAGCGCATCCCTCTGCGGTCCGCCACTACCTGGCTGCGGCTCGCCCGCCTCGCTCCCTCGCACCCGCGCTGCCGTTGCGCGCCGCAGGTCCGGGGCGCTCCGGGGGAGGGCCGCGGAGAGGCCGAGCCGGCGAGGGTCTCGCGCGCCTGCGCACCGCGGGCCGTCCGGCCCCGTGCGCCACGTTCCACGCGAGGGGGCGCGGCCGATGTGACGGTTAGCGGAGACCCGCCGTGTGGGTGCGGGTGAGGCAGAGGCCGGGCTCTCCATCCCGGGGCGACGCGGCAACCTGCAGCGCCTACCTCCTCCCGAAGCGGCGGGAAGACGCAGGGGCCGCTCGGCTTCCCTCCACCTGCGCCCCGCGGCGCCGCCCTGTATCCCGGCCCCCGCGGGAGGCGGGGACCACGGCGGAGGCATCTGCGGATGCGGCTGAGCCGGGACAGGGGCCCTCCACCGCGCCCCGTCAGACCCGAAGCTGTCCTCACTCTCGTCGGGTCTGGGATAATAAGAGCGAGTCTGGTTCTGGCTTGAGAATTACGGCCGAGCTAGAAGCAACTTTGCCTCCTAGAAGAGAGGAGTGGATGGATGGATGAATGGATGGATGGACGGACTTTTGGAATTAAAAAACATCCCAGGGGCAACGGAAAGAAGTGGGAAGACTACGGAGGATCATGTCATTTGATATGTTTGTTGGATTTGTAGAGTAAACTAGATTGGCAAGAGTCCTCAAAAGCTAGCAAGCAGAAATGCAGGGTATGAATACCTTTCCCTTAACTATGCACTCTTAAATGGACAAACTAAAATATTCAAAGGATTCAACTTAAGAGGCCGGAAACTAGGTAGGGTGATGCACACCTATTGAGCCTATCACTCTTGAGGTGGAGAGAGGAAAAGCCCCAGATCGAGACCGGTGGTGGGTTGCATAAAGAGGGCGAGATCCCTAGGCACATTCTTCTGTCTAAAACCCATAAATGAATATTCCAAGAGAACAAAATGTTCCATCAATGAATGAGGAATAATAATCTCTTAAAAACGGAAACTAGATGGATTTATATGTTCGGTTTATAGTAGAGCCAGAGTAGCTGATACGTAGATTAACAGAAAAGAACATCTTAAAATGAAAAATGGACCCAAATATTGCAACATTTCAATAACAAGTTTTAGAAGAAACATTTTTAAGGGCCCATTGAGTCCTCAGAATTAACTAAAACAAAAATCCCTTCTTAGACTTCCGGGAGCCTCCAGGCCTAGGGCAGGGTAGCGGTGGAGTCACAGGGTAGGACTCTGATGATGGCTTAAAAGTCTGAGGGTTTAGAACTTTCTAGCTCTCTAAATGCTGCTGCTGGTAACTTCTAAAAAGTCCTGAAAACTTTCTCGCTCTTTCTGAGGGTAAAAGACTGCTGGCTTAGGTGATTAACACCTGTACCCTGAACAGCAGAGGATTAAGTCATGCAGCCTTTGTTCTATGTCAGCACGAACTGCTGGGCTCTAACTTTCAGCCTGCTAGTCGGAAGTTGCAGGAAGAGAAGACACTTAGAAAAGTGATTATGAACTTATTACTAACTTGTAAAAGTTTCCTATGAAAGCTATCTAGGGAAAATCGAAAAGATCCTAGATGAGGAAATAGTCTATCTAGCTCCTCTATCTAGCTTGTCTCTGTCTCGCTCCTCCCATCTCTTTGTCCCCAGTACTTATACATCTTTCAGAATACATGATCACATTACAAAGTTCATCACAAGTTCACACCAAAAATCAAATCATAAATTGAAATAGAAGTTTACAACAGCGAATGTTTGCATGCATATCCATTAGGAGTAATTATCTAGCTAAGCATCCATCACCTGTCTCAGCCCCACAGGTTCACTGAAAGTTTGGAGTCATTAAAGTTTTGTATAGATAAGCCCAGTCAATATTTCATCTTTTGTCCTAGCACCTATAATAAATCATTAGTTCCCTTTTTATGACCTTTGGTTAATTGTTTAAAATCTCTTGGAATGTGCTCTGAGTAGGAGAAAGTCTGGTTACCATCTAAGAGCAATTAACTGCTGACACTTGGGAGACTGGCAGAGTTCTCATTGCAGTTCTGACTATCAGAAAAGGACCTAATAGCAGTCCTACTATAAAAGAGCTTAATAATCACAGACATAATGTTAGGAAGTTTTAAATAGCATCTCTACAAGACAGTGCATCTTCATGGATCTGCAGAGATCTGCCCCAAAGGGATGTGCTACTACTTAATGATTGTTATATATGTTTAATAACAGGAAAGGCATATTAATAGCAGGAATCTTTCCTAAAATTAGTCCCTCACAACCTTGCTTAATGAGGGCACACCTGTCGCAGATTATATAATAATCCGAAGCAGGCATTTCAGGATGGTCACCTGCTAGTTATTATGGCTCCTGACATTAGATAAAGCCGAGGAGAAAAGGTATCAAGATTTTAGGTATAAACAGCTATCTCTAAAATAGTGTAAATTAGACTGCCATTCAAGTAAAATCTACTGCAGCTGAATCCTTTTACCTTGGCAAGCCAATATTAAGAGAGTGGAGTTAAGAGCTGGAGAGATGATTGAGTGGTTAAGAGCATTGACTGCTCTTCCAGAGGTCCTGACTTCAGTTCCCAGCAACCACGGTGGCTCATAACCATCTGTAATGGGATCTGATGCCCTCTTCTGGTGTGTCTGAAGATAGCTACAGTGTACTCATATAGGAAAAAAAAAAACCAACTAAATGAATCTTAAAAAAAAAAAAAAAAAAAAAGAGTGGAGTTAGAATGTTCTCAGAGAATATCTCACTGGATGACTCCTTCAAAAAGGATATCACCCCACCCAGATTCTCATACCCAATGATCTGAGATACTTAGAACCAAGAGTTCTGTATAGGTTAATTTTATATTTCAGTCCTACTGAGAAAGTTAACTTTGTCCTTTTTTTGAGACAGGGTTTCTCTGTATAGCCCTAGCTGTCCTGTAACTCACTCTGTAGACCCAGCTGGCCTAACTTTGTCATTTTTAAAAAAAGGGTCATTATGTAGCTCAGGCTGTCCTCAAAATGAGATTCTCCTGCCTCTACTATGGACAGATTACGGTGTGGACCAACATGTCTGGCTTTGATGCAGGCTGGAATAGAACAACTGATGAATAGTGTTCTAGTTTTATTTCTGTTGCTATGATAAAATACCCTGACAGAAAACAACCAGGGTAACGGGGTTTATTTTAGCTCACAATTCCAAGTTACAATCGATTGCTGGGGAAGTCAAGGAAGGAATCTTGGGCAGCTTGTAACATCTGCAGTTGGGAGCGGAGAGAAAATACATGTGTGCTTATTGATAACTCATTTTCTTTTTTATATTATCCAGGGCTCAAACCCAGGGGGCAGTGACGTTCACATTCAGGATGGGTCATCCCAGCTTAATTCACCAAATTAGTAAAGTATCCCACAGGCCAACCTGAAGTAGACAATCCTTCATTGAGATTCTCTTCCTACACAATTCTAGGTTGTGTGGAGTTGACAAACCATAACAGGTAGTAAAAAACAAAATTTGAATTTTAAGGTTATTGGAGAGAGGGGATAGAGAAAAGAGCATGCACAGCATGATGTTTTATTAAGGAGTAGCATCTAGCCAGGCAGTGGTGACACTCACCTTTAATCCCAGCATGTGGGAGGCAGAGGCAGGCAGATTTCTGAGTTTGAGGCCAGCCTGGTCTACAGAGTGAGTTCCAGGATAGCCAGGGCTATGCAAAGAAAACTTGTCTCAAAAAAAAAAAAAATTCTATAACTGGAACCAGCACGGGAACCATCTCTTGGTCACTTTCCGTTGTGGCAATACCTCTGTAGATCTCCAGGGATACTTTATCCACACCACTTGAGGTTTCCTATCACAAAAATACCTCACTCCACAAGCGAATATGGCAATACAGTAATTCCATCCACTGCTAACAATTCACTTGGTAACTAAGACATCAGTAGGTGATAAATTCAGTCCCACTAGCCCTATGCAAACTTGAACCTGGACCAAAATGTCACTTATCTCCTAAGCCATGTTAGCTTAAACAGTGATGGCATACAGTGAATGCAATTGTTAATTTTGGAATTGACAAATGATAGTAACTGCAAGGTTTTGAGTATTTTATTTTCTCTAGAATAACTATCCATAAGAGATCTCAAAGTCTTTTTGAGGAAAGCCAGAGATGGTTTGCCAACATTGTGTGACAAAACTTTTTCTAGGGAGATGCCACACACGTTGACATTCTCCCATAGGAATCCCATCACAGACAAGAGTTACCACCCAAGTCCAGCTTGGTGAGACAATGAGTTTTGTTGGGGTTACTTCCAGGAACAGAAAAGACTCAAAGGCAGCTAGCTGCATCACCCAAGCCCACCCCAACACGGGGGATACCTCACAAAAGCTGGGAACCTGGAACACAACACACAGCCTACAGGCAGCTGCCCCACAGGTTGGAAGGGGTTCTTTCAAAGCAACTGAGTTAGTCTAAACCTCTTCCAGGCAGCTCTGCTGACTTCTGCTTCTTCCAGGCAGCTGGTCTGGTCTCAGAGTCTCCTAGACAGCTTGGCTTAGTTAAGAGGGGCTTCCGGCCTTAACTTCGGACCCTGGCAGGGAGGGGCCTGGCAAATCTGGTCAGTTTCAGGTCCTGAAGCTGCTTGGGTTGTTTACCTTCCTGTTTCAAGAGCTTTGCTGCAGATGAAATGTTTCAATCTTGGAACTCATTTAAGGGCCGTGGATCTGGAATCTGGATTTAGTACTTACTTACAATAGCATCAGTCTTTATAGGACTTAGAACAGGACAGGAGAAGTGTCTGTTCTCAAAACATAAAGCCTGTGCTTTGCTGGTTTGTTTTTGTTGCTATACACACAGAGAGACACAAGTCTAAGAGGGTTGTTTGTGGAATTCACTCCCTGGGTCCCACTTTTAACTCTCACCAGAGAACTCCGTGGGTCAGGTCATCACCTGTTTTCCCTGACTGCTGTGATTTTGTTGTCTGGCAGTTAACCACCTGGTCTCCTCACAGCACCAACACTCTTCAATCTGGGAGTGAATCCCAATTGCAGCTGCTCCTACACGCATTCTTGCCTTAGGAAGGTCAGTAAAAGTTTCTGGAACTTTTTGACAGCGTTGGGGATTGAGCCCAGGGCCTTTGTGCATGCTAGGCAAGCATGGGACTCTGAGCTGTTGTGGGGTCCACTTAAATCCAACATAACTCAAACATCAGGTCAATGCAGATGACAAAAATGTAATCAAACTGATAGGGCCGAAGAACAGACTTGGGAGTTGAACCAAGACCCCAGAAGAAACACTGCATTGCATATTTAAAGGATAAAATCACAAAGCACGGGGGAGCAGGGTGGACTGTAGCATTGTCCAATCATATTTTGGCATAAGGGGTTGAGCAAGGGAGTTTTCATCACTCAGAATAGGACCCGGTTCCTGGGTCTGGGAACATGAATTTAGTTTGACCCTGCTACCAAGATGGAGATGTTATCCTTGATATGTCTGGATTCAGACAACTGTTCCCTTACAAGTTATCCCATTCCCTTACAATAGAAGCTGTTTAACTATTGGGAAGTCTTCACCTCCTCTTAGGCTTGGGACCTTGAATCTGGTTTCTCTTTATGATTACGTGGAGACTAAAAAGGAAACGATAGTACTTAGAATAAGTTTCTTTTGCTTGTTCCTAACAGACCTATTATCTCAGCCTTAGAGAACGTTTTGAAGAGGATAGTAAAGGAATGGTTAGTTAGAAGCCCATGATAGAATCAATATACGTTATTCCTACTTTCCAAGGCTCTGAAAGTTTTGGCTATTTGTTATCAAGGATCAAGTCTGTTGACAGTTACGCTAAGACTTTGATATCCATTCAGATATCTATTTTTTTAAAGATTTATTATATGTAAGTACACTGTAGCTGTCTTCAGACACTCCAGAAGAGGGCATCAGATCTTGTTACAGATGGTTGTGAGCCACCATGTGGTTGCTGGGATTTGAAATCAGGACCTTCGGAAGAGCAGTCGGTACTCTTAACTGCTGAGCCATCTCTCCAGCCCCCTAGATATCTTAATTCACTATTACCCCACCACTGGAAGACAACTTTGCTCTAGCCTCCATTAATGTAAAATTGTATATACAAACCTCAGCTCCAGCCCAGGTCTCTGTACTAGCTTCTCCACATCTTTCCTTCAGGTTGGAGGGAGGAGTCTGTTTCCCAGGCCCATAGCACCTGTAGGACGACGAGTGGCTTACTCTTCAGTTATCACTTCTGTGTTTCCACATCTTTATAGATTCCTGTAACATAAGAGTGTGTTCTGATTCATCTTATCTTGCATAAAAAGGGATAACAAGCCAGGAAGGGAAGAAAACAAAACAAGCCCTCTTCCTTTTCTCGCTTCTCTTTCACCGCCCAGCCCCTGAATGAACAGCCCACTTTAGACTTTTTTCTACCATCTCCTCCACCCTTCACCACCAAATATAAGGCGTTCTGCCTTCTGCTCATCCAGGAACAGATTAAAAACACAGAATCTCAGCCAGGCAGTGGTGGCGCACGCCTTTAATCCCAGCACTTGGGAGACAGAGGCAGGCGGATCTCTGAGTTCCAGGCCAGGCCAGGGCTACACAGAGGAACCCTGACTCAACAACCAAAACAGAGTCTCAGACTCTACCCAAATGCACTGAGTCAAAAGGAGGAAGTCCATGCCAGTCATAATTTCACAAACCCTCTGCTGGAAGGCCAGTCTTTCAGAGAAGCTGCAGTTAAAGCCAACTGCTCAGCTCACTACGTGTCTCGAAACCTTTACCAAGTTCCACAATATCAAGAGATTGTCAGGCTGCCCTTGTCATTCACAATGGAACCAAGTTATTGTAAGTAGGTGCTTAAGGTAGACCCAGGAAAATCGTCTTTCTTCCCTCTGAAATATTTTCTAAATCCACACCACTCCATTCCAAGGCCTTGCATTGGCATTCATCAGCCTCACTTCCCTGGACTCTGCTGCTCTCCATAGTTGGTCAATCTGACATCTGAAAATTGGGCAAGTTGGACTTAACACAACTTTGTAGCTGCCAGGTCCCAAATGGTAACATATGAATTAACAATCTATGTCCCATGAATGGGATAATATGTATCATTATATGTCTACTCCTTCTTTTATAGGGATATCATATTTGAAGGCACTAAATGGGAATGAGTACAACATCTTAAAATCTCCCTGGCTCTTTCACCTTGCACACAAGTCAATAGTGAGTTCCTCCTCCTAGTTGCACTATTCTTACAGACGTCAGTCTCAACAAATCCAAACAAGGAGTGAAGTATTAAAAGCTTATGAGTGTATAGAATCATTTCAACAAAGGTATGAGCAACATTTTCAATTAAAAAGGAATCTGAAGGAAAACATCCTCATGGTAGTCACAGTGGAGGCTGACCAGCTCCCTGCTGACTCTCTACAGCTCCTCCACCTTCCGGAACGCTGAATTGGCCATTTTATCAGGGGCCCTCCTGCTTTTCTTTCAGGGGCCTTTCATCATCCGTAACCCCAGCCAACTTGGAAGCAGGTACTTGTGTTGCTTTAGATATGGAGAAGAAAGCCATAGTCCTTTTCTCTCCATGAACCAAAAGGCAGCAACAGAGCTTTTCTCAGTGTGCTGTTCTAGATGGGAAGTATTAATTGAACCAAACTTCTTAAATGTTTGGCCTCTCATGTAGCTTATGACAGACTCGGTGTCAAGAACTGGACAGATGTCTCAGCAGTTAAGAGCACAGTTGCTGTTCCAGAGGACCCAGGTTTAATTGCCAGCATCCACACGGCAGTCTATAACTTCTGTTCCAGGGGATCTAATGTCCCCTGGCCTCTATAGGCATCCGGTACGCACAAGGTACACAAACATATATGCAGGCAAAACACCCACACATAAAATAATTTTTTAAAAAAATTAAAACTCAGAGTCAGAATTGTATTTACTTTCAAGGTACTTGGTTACTAAATTTTTATTGTATTCCCTTGGCTATCTAGAATACATGAGAGAAAACAGCAGTTTTCAAGGTCAGTTTATTTCAGGGTCTCATCACTAAAGTTTTCTGAATACATTTTTTGAGAGGAAATGGGGCGTGTGTGAATGAAAACTAAAGAGTAAATGAACCTATCACCTTGGATGCCAACTATTGGAGTAAAATTGTGAACTTTGCTTTAAAAGTTATTTAGACACACTTCTGTTTCAAACAGAAACAGTGGAATACGAGAGAAATCCATGGACATGTCAAGTTCCCCCAGAAAAGGGGGAGGCAACCCCTGGGTTAGCAACTGGAAGCAGCGTGGTTGACGAACTTTGAAAACCCTGAACTCCAGCTTTCAAGAAAGCATGGGGATGGGACATGGAAAGAAAAGCTAATCTTTCTAAACCCAGAAAGCAGAAGCCCAGTACCTCGTGTTCTATTTCACACACTGAGCCACCTAAGCAGAGCCTGCTGTGGTCTTTCTCAAAGCAACCGGGTGCACTGGCACCAGGCATCTCCCACCCAGGGAGAGCATTGCACCCTGTTTGTTTTAGGAGTCTGCTGGCTCCATCCAGACGCTAGAAGGAACAGCAGTTAGGTTAGGTGTGGGTATGGCCACCTCAGGCCCCGCCCTCTGCACCTCCCTCCAGGCAGCAAGGTCCTTAGGGTCCTGGGCGCTCTCCAGCCGCTCAGAAAGCTGGGACTGCGACTCTGCCAACAGCTGGTTCTAGGGTCGCGCTCGCTGCGTTGAGAATGGACAGCAGGGCGCGGAGCTCTTCCAGAGAGGCCCACGAGAGAGGTGGCAAGTCCTCTTCTAGGGATGACAAGAAGGCAAAGGCCGGGAGGGGCAGCAGAGGCCATGCACGCCCGGATGCTGGGGCAGAGCGGCAGAGCACCCGGCAGACAGGGACCCGAGGAGAGCTCCGAGCTCCCACCGCCACGGTAGTGGACGTGGACGAGGTTCGGGGCCCCGGTGAGGAGGGCACAGAAGTGGTGGCGCTGCTGGAGAGCGAGCGACCAGAGGAAGGTATGGAAGATTGATCAGATGAAAAGAAGGTATGAAGGGTAGGCGAGAGATGTCAGACAAGTGCAGTGAGTTGCCCCGCTGCAACAAAGACAGACAGACGTGCAAGGTGGTTAGGGTGAGGGCGGGGATGGGGGTGGAGAAGGTGTGAGTTACCTAGCGATGGAGACCAAAGTGCATCGGATGAAATACAAATAGCAACATCAGCTAATATTTTGTCCCTAGCCACCAATGAAGTTGGGAGAGAGTTGTCCAGGACCGGATCCAGTCAACGTGCAATTGTGGTCAGGGACCTGTGGACATAGCACTTTATACGATATGGCTCTGAGCAACAACCGTGTGCCTCTTCTTCCCTCCTCCTCGCCCATCAGTCTTAAGTCGAAGAGTATTTTAGCCTTTCTTTGGAATGACTTCCCCCGACCAACACCCCCAAACCTCAAAGGCAGCAGAGCCAAGTCAAAGAGCCAGACCTGAGTTTAAATTTGAGCCTAGCCACTTGCCAGCAGCGCGACCACAGAAAGTGCCGCCACTTTGTATGTTTCATAGGGTAGATGTGGGAATAAAATAAACCTCCCAATGCACCTTACACAATCTCAGCTAAATCCTTGCAAGTTAAAAAAGAACACTACTGTGTCGCCGTAGAGGATGGGAAGAAAGGCGTCCCCTTTGCCTCCGTGGGTGCCGCATGGCTAAGGGGGGAAAGGCACCCACCTCCAGTCCTTCTCATAACAAATGTAAGGAAAAACTCATAGGCCCACATTAAAGGCTAGCAGATGTTTGAGGAAAGTAAGGAACAGCATATTCTGCTGCTGTCTGCGGGCTATGGGGGGAGTTAACATTTCCTAGTAACAGGCATTGCAATATATGTTGGATCATAGACAGCTACTAGCTGTGGACACCTGTAGTTTGACTGCACCTTTGCTGTTCATACTTTTTGCCCGATACCCGTCTGGTCCTTAGGAGGGTCATTGGGTCCAGTGCTATAGAAATGCAAGTTGGTGTGTGCCAGATCACAGCAGGGAAGTAGGCAAGGGAGGGAGCCCCATTTGTGGTACCCTTTCTGTGTGGCGGGCACACAGTGGGGATTCTGTTCTTTTAGTTACATATCACAGATGAGAGAAAATGCCTTGAGAAATGAAATATCTTGCTTGCATTAAGCAGAACTTACTAAAGGAACAGTATTAATAGCGGGGGTTGGGTGGGGGGCAGCTTACATGATGGTCTGGTTAATGCTAGGGTTCCCAATCCAAACAGTGGGTCACCCTGACTGTCCCAACCTAGCCCTGAGAGCCTAGCTGTTCTCTGGTATTGAATCGAATCATCATGGATGTGAAGCACCCCAGTTCCATGTCACCTTTTACAGATGCAGCCTAATATTATGCTAAGTAGGTGACTTCCAAAGACTGCAAAACACCTTACTCCATTAAAGGGATTCTAAAGGAAAGAGGTCAGACGTGGCAGGCAGTACCAGGAACATGTAGACACTTCACACAGTAAGAACTCAGACATGTCAGGCCCTAGCTGGCACCTCTATATGAATATGCCATTTCACCCTTGAACTGATGTATCAGATACACCCCATGAGCTAGCTATTATGAGATTGTAATCAGCCAGCATCCCATAATATAGGTAGAGAAATTGTGTTTTCAAAAGGTCCTGAGCCCTGCCTGTAAGTCATCCATGGACTTTTGAAATGAGTGGAACTAGAACTGGAACCAGCTGGTTTCCCTGGCCTTCCGGTCCCCCAGTCCCCCTTGCCTATCTAGGTTATTCTACCTCCCGTTAGCCCACACAGTCCTTCACACAGACAATATCCCAGACCTGGGAACTTTGACCATTTAGATGCCTGGCTCATTCCAGTTTTTCCATGTCTCCTAACAGCTCTGACTCTAATACTAAGTACTAGACTGGCAAATGCTGCTCAGGACTTGTGGTGATGTTTCAACATCATTGTTTCCCTAGGGATCAAGCCCTCTGGATTAGGGGCCTGCGAGTGGCTTCTGGTCCTCGCCTCCCTGATCTTCATCATCATAACGTTCCCCTTTTCCATCTGGTTCTGCATAAAGGTGAGTTCCTACATGAACCCATGAACCCGCTTTTACACTTCCCACAGGCAGAATGTTGGTGTAGATCTTCTATCATGGCCGGGACAATATGTTAGCAAATTGTGTGTGTGTGTGTGTGTGTGTGTGTGTGTGTGTGTGTCTTTCTGTTTGTCTGTCTTTGTATGTAAGGACACACACACACACACACACACACCCCTGTTGGGCTGAGAAAGCTTTCGGAAGCTTCTTCTACTTTATCCATGCTCAGTGACACAAAGGCATCTTGGATCAGATCATCTACTTTGACACCACAGGTAACCGTCTCAGGGAGCTTCTACAGACCAGGAAGACAAATATCTTTGGCCCACAAGTGTTTTACATACACTGATCCCAGTAGTGAATGAAGAGCTGGATCTGCTCAGGAAGCACATGCAGAAATTAGAAGCCCAAGGGATTTAGAGGATAGAGAATTAGAATCGACAGGGGACATCTTTAATGATACTTGGCATAGAAGAAGTGGAAGCATTGGAAAGAACCCTATACTGTGTGTGGTGCAGCTCTTAAATAGCCATGCCCTGATTAAAAGGGAACCCTAAAGCAAAGTTTGCTTCATAGGACTGCCATACTGGGCAGAGATGGTCAGGCCCCAGCATGCCCACCCTTCATCTTTCTACATCCGCTAAAGCTGCCAGGGAAGAGTGAGGTTATGGCTGGAAACTACAGATGGGGTTAAGGCTGCTATCGCTCACAGTCCTCACAGCATCCAGTGACTTTGACAAACTCCTTCCCTTGCTTTCCCCACTGGACTGCATTGACTTGTGTCGCATAACTTTTTTTCATCGATTGACTTTTTCACATGGTATCTGGTCTTCATTCTATACTGACAGGATGTACTGTTTGTTCATCATAGGGTGTTAAAAATCCAACTTGGGGGGCTGCTGGGAGGGTCAGTTGCTGAAGTGCTGACTGCCCAAGTTTGCAGACCTGAGATTGATCCACAGAACCCACACTAAAAAACAAACAAGCAAGCAAACAAACACAAACAGGCACCATAGTGCACACTTAAACTTCTCCCTAGCACTAGGAAGGCGTCTTAGTTGGGTTTTCTATTGCTATGATGAGACATCATGACCAAAAGCAAGTTGGGAGAAGAGAGCTTAACCTCACTTAGGCTTCCATATCACAGTGCATCTGTGAAGGCAATCAGGACAGTAACTCGAACAGAGCAGGAGCCTGGAGGCAGGAGCTGACGCAGAGGCCTTGGAGGGTGCTGCTTGCTGGCTTGCTCCTGTAGCTTGCTCAGTCTCCTTTCTTACAGCTCCCAAGACCACCAGTCCAGGGATGGCACTGCCCACAGTGAGCTTGACCCTCCCACATTATCAATCAAGAAAATATCCCACAAGCTTATATACAGGCCAGTACACTAAGTGCATTTTCTCAGTTGAAATTTCCTTTTCTCAAATGACCCTGGCTTATATCAAGTAGATATAAAAGTAGCCAGGATGGATTTAAGACAGGTGACTTCTTCATCTAGCCTAGCTTGGTGAGCTCTGGGCCAATGAAAAACTATTATAAACAAAATGGATGGTGACTGACTAACAACAGCCAAGGTTGTCCTTTGTCCTGTGGCCTCCTCCACATCCACACTTATTCACACACACACACACACACACACACACACACACACACATACACACACACATACACACACATACACACACACACACATACACATACATACACACACACACACACACACTTGGTTGTTACATAAAATCTTTTTATATGTTACTGGATGTAGGTTACTGGTTTTGTCTAGGATTGTTTTGCACATATACTCATAAGAGAGGTGGTTGTATAGTTTTCTTGTGGTATCTGCGTCTTCACTTGGCTTATCTTGGCTATTGTTATAATGCTGCAGTGAACATGCAGTTGTGTATCTCGTCAAGTCAGTGACTTCTAGCCCAGCTCTTATGGGCAGAGGCAGGAGGACCTCTGTGAGTTCAAGGCCACCCTGGCCTAGATAGCAAGTTCTAGACCAGCCAGGACTACATAGTGAGACCCTGTCTCAAAAAAAAAATAATAATGATTTCTTTTACTTTATATATATTTTCTGATGGATTACTGGTGATAGGATTTTATTTTATTTTTTGAAAATAATCATACTGTTTTCCATAAGAGGGGACCAATTTATATCCCTGGCAGCATGAAGCTTAAATTAATGTAGGATTTCTATGTCTTCAATTCTCCACCTTCTTGAGTTAGTTTGGGTAGTTTGTGTCTCTCTAAGTTAATTTGTTGGCTTACAATTGTTTCATATCACAGTTTCATTAATATAGCCGATGTCCTGTCTCACTGTTGTCTACACTTACTGTGTATAGATTTTAGATCATTAAATATTAATAGAAATCTATTGTCTGTGTGTGAGTGGAAGAGATGGGGGACCCCTTGCCTCAGGGTAGAGTGGAGGTCAGAGGAGAACCTCAGGTGTTCTTCCCTTCCTCCTGTTTGAGATGGGTCTCTTGTGTGGATGTGTACGTCAGGCTTCCTGGTCCTCATTGGTCTCTACCTCCCAGCTCACCGTAGGAGCACTCGGGTTGTAGACATGTACTACCATGTCCAGCTTTACATGGCTTCTACATGTTCAAACTTGGGTTCTTAGTACACCATGCATTGAGCAGTCTTTCCAGCTCCTGTCCACTTTTTGAAACAAAATCTGTGTAACACTGGCTGTCTTGGAATCTGTGATGTAGACCATACCACACAGGTGTTCCTCTGCCTCTCTGCCTCTCTGCCTCTAGGCCTCTAGGCCTCTGCCTCCCCCAAGTGCTGAGATATTTGGTATGCCTAACCTTTACTTTTGTTTTTTTCCGAGACAGGGTTTCTCTGTATAGCCCTGGCTGTCCTGGAACTCACTCTGTAGACCAGGCTGGCCTCCCAAGTGCTGACATTAAAAGCATGCCCCACCATGCCTAACCTTGTTCTTAGTTCTCAAAGGGTGTTTTGTTTTGTTTTGCTTTTTGTTTTGTTTTGAGATAGAGTCTCTCTATAGCCCTGGCTGTCCTGAAACTCACTGTGGAGACCAGGCTGGCCTTCCTCTGCCTCTGCCTCCCAAGTTCTGGCATTAAAAGCATGCCCCACCATGACTGGCTAACAAAAGATATCTGTAACTTAGAATCACGCTCATGCAAAGGTCTTTTGAAGCCTTCCCCACCCCCAGTTTTGAAATCATTAGAAAGCATTGCATTTCCCCTTAGGTTGTGCAAGAGTATGAAAGAGTAATTATATTCCGACTGGGACATCTGCTTCCTGGAAGAGCCAAAGGTCCTGGTAAGAATTATCCTCTATGCTTTTTAAAATCTATCCCATCCCATGAGTTAATTTAATTTAATTTAATTTAATTTTACTTTTGGTTTTTTCGATACAGAGTTTCTCTGTATAGCCCTGGCTGTCCTGGAACTCACTCTGTAGACCATGCTGGCCTCGAACTCAGAAATCCACCTGCCTCTGCCTCCCAAGTGCTGGGATTAAAGGCGAGCATCACCACCGCCTGAGTTGATGATTTTTTTTAATCCATGCATAGTTATACTCTATATATTAGATTATATGAAGTCATTTGATTCAATATATTTATATTTTAATCTGTTAATTATAGAGAGGTTGTTGTGAAATTATCAGAAAGTATTATTTATAGGTCACAGGTGGCTAAGTATGGACAGAGCCCAGGGCTCTCTAGTTGACACATCAAGGCAGCTTCAGACCCATAGCTAAGGATTAGCCTGAGTACAGTGTTGGTCTGAGTACAGTGTGTGTATAGTCAGAATCCTATGACTTCTCAGAGAAAATCCAAGCTAGTTGATCAGATTAAGTCGTGGAGCTCAAAGCAAAATTCATCATCTAGTAACAAATATCTATTTAGTTGGGAGAAGAGGCACAGACTGAATCCTAGTGTCTTAGACAGTGCACTAACTACCAGGGACTAGAGGAATAAGGCATGATCTCTGATCTCTAGGAACAGAAAACCCACAGCAGGCCCAGCTGGACTCCAGGGCATATATATAGAAGTATGGTTAGACTAAGAAGTCTAGTAGTTTGCATCTTGAGATACAAGGCAGCCAAGAAGGCATAAGAATAAGTGAAATCCCTTTATATATAGATACTGAGAGGGTCTGAGTTCTCAGACAGGCCTGCAAGAACAAGTTAAAAATGGAGACCAGTCTAGGAAACTCATATATCAGAGTTTCAAGATTCAGAACCCAATATACAAGTACACACGAAATAAAACCAGACTCTAGAGTTTTAAAATGCATTATATCTTGCTATGGCCTTGATTTTCAGGAACCTTCTCCTTTGGGGCCGAGAAAAGGTTCTAGCTGGCTGTCCCCCATATATCCTTGGTGCTGTGGGCTGGCACTAGTTTCCACAAAGCTGTGTCTCTTGAAGGGTCCCTGCCTTAGTCAGTGTTCTATTGCTGTAAAGAGACACCATGACCAAGACAACTCTCATAAAAGAAGGCACTTAGTTGGAGCTTGCTTATAGTTTTGAGGCTTAGTCCCTTATCATCATGGTGGGGAGCATGGCATACAGGAAGACACTGGCACAGTAGACATATTTCCTCATAAAAGGCCAAACCTCTTAATTCTTCTAATCCTCTCAAATAGCGACACTCCCTAGTCACTAAGCATTTAAATATATGAGCCTATGGGGAGGGGGCATTCTTATACAAACCACCACAGTCCTAAATCACCCAGGGGGCTTTAGGAGACTTTCAAAGAACCAATCTACAGATGCTGCATGCGGAGTACGTATGCCACCTGGGGTGAGTGAGGACTAACTGGCCAACACAAAGCCACTGCCTTGATAGCACTGCTCTGGTGATCCGGGGCATCCTCAGAAATAACAAATGGAGGTTATCAGCTCTAAATTGATGAACCTGTACATTCATAGAGGAAAACCATTTTCTATAGTACCTAAAAGGCCCTGAGACACATTGAGGTTAACATTCATGCATATGAACTTATAGAGATTGAATCTAGTGGACAGAGATATATAAAAGATCGGGAAGCTTCGGTATGATCCTAAAGTGTCCAAATGAACTAGCTTTCTGGAATAATCTCCATTTATACCTGCTATGTTGCACTTAGTTATAACAGTGTATCTCCCCCTCTTTACCTTCAGAACCATCCCCAGTTGAATAATGAATTACAGGACAATACTTTAGTTCCAACAAAGCTACCCAGTGGTCTCTGGGTAGCACAGGCTAAGCCAGCAATGCAGCCTGGCTCTGAAAAGGTCATCTCCAGCAGTCTGCACACTTCCTGTTCACATGTTCCTTCCCTCACGCCCTTTCGCAGGCCTGTTCTTTTTTTTACCCTGCCTGGACACCTATTACAAGGTTGACCTCCGTCTCCAGACCTTGGAAATACCTTTCCATGAGGTAAGCTCACACAGTGCATTTCCTTTCCCTTGACATTTCCATGGTCTACAGTCCAAGTCAATCCCAAGGCAAAGTGACTATGCTCAAAAGTAGAGATGGGGACCGCGTCAGAATTAAAAACATCATCATCAAAGTAGACAACCAACAGAGTGGAAGGTAGCCTATGCAGTGGGAAAACATATTCTCAAATAATTTATAAGAGTTTAATATATAGGATATAGAGGGAGTTCATTCAAGTCAACACAAACAGCAAAAGCCACCATCTAACTTAAAAAAATGAACAAAGGAATTCATAATAGTTAATCTTGTGTAGCAACTAGGCTAAGCTAGGCCTCAGTTATTTGGCCTTATACTTAAACAAATCTGGATGCTGTGCAGGTATTTGGGGGAGAAGATGAATATATAAATCAGCAAACTTTTAATATAAATCAGCTTACCCTTGATAATGTGGGTGTGCTTCACTCACTCAGTCAAAGGTTTTAAAGAACTGACTTTGGCTTGAAGAGGAGAAAGTTTTCTTCCAGGAGGCAATATAAATGTTTTCCTGGGTCTCCAGACTCAAAATATTGGCCTTACCAGCTTCCGTAATCACATGAGCTAATCCTTTAAAAATCATCTAGCTCTACACACACTATTAGTTCTGTTGTTCAGGATAACACTGGTTACTGAAGGCTAGGTTAGACATCTCTCTGAAGAATGTCTATGACAAACTGGAAGATGTGGACATGGTCCACACATGAAAATGTTTCGTTTTCAGTTTTGGGGGAACTGCCCTGTTGGGGAGCTGCATCCTGCAGTGCCGCACCATTCCACCTCCCACTGAGTGATGGATTCAAGTTTCTCAATGTTCTCTTCACAACATTTTCTTAATGGCAGCCTTCCTGACAGGTGTAAAAGGATTGGCAGATCCCTAATGGTTCGTGATGCTGCACAACATCCATGTTTCTTTATCAGAGATAAGGATTCATAGCCTTTCCCAAGGCTCTCACCCTGTTTAAAGCTCTGTCCTATTCTTTCTTCTGGTAAATATAAATGGTGGCCCTTAAAAGATATTTACTCTTCCTCCCTCTTTCTCTTCTCCCAGAGGCAAGCACCACTATGCCTGACTCTCTACTATGCTTGATAAAAATCTTCATGCATTCAAAAAAATATCTATTGGGAATACAGAATCAATCTTCCATTACTCCTTCGTTTTTTTTATACTATAACCTTACTCCTAGAAAATACACTTTAAATGCATGTAGTTAGTTCCCCTCTCCCACATAGGAATCCAGCCTGCACTCAAACTTTTTTTTTTTTCACTTAGGTGGTAACCAAAGATATGTTTATAATGGAGGTAGACGCTGTCTGCTACTACCGCATGGAAAATGCTTCTCTTCTTCTAAGAAGTCTAGCCCATGTGTCCAAAGCCATCCAGTTCCTGGTGCAGACCACCATGAAGCGCCTCTTGGCACATCGATCCCTCACTGAAATTCTCCTGGAAAGGAGGAGCATTGCCCATGATGTAAAGGTACCGAGATGACTTCAATGATGAATGGTCATTTGTCAAACTTGCCAGGTGCAAGGCATTTGGCCATTTGAGATGCCACTCCTTGGGGATCAGACCGTCAATGACATCATTGCCCTGGGGTACAGATTTTGCTTCTATCCCTTCCCTAAGGTTGTTCTCCAGTGACCTTTAGCACACTGTGAAATGCCAGCTTAGTACCGAGTGTTGGAAGCAGTCATGGAAGGGGCAGGACTGGTGGGGATGAGCAGCATGGTTGATGGCAATGTACTAGAATGGTTCCCGGATGCTGATTCTAGCTGGAGAGACAAGCATAGTATGCCTGAAGGTAAAGCGTGGGGAATTCAGGTAAGACTTTCAGAGGCCAAACATCACCTACCCTTTCATGATTAGCTGCCCCGCTGTCCATATTTAATTGATTTGGAATTAAAGGAGGGAATAAAAGTAAAAACTTCCCCTGGAGAAATGGCCCAGTGAGTAAAGTGCTCCCTGTGGAAGTGTAAGGTCCTGAGTCTGGATCCTCAGAAACCACATGCAAAGCTGGGTATGGTAATGCAACCCGGCATGGGAAGGCAGAGCCAGGAAGATCTTGGGGCTCTCTGGCCAATTAGTCTAGTTGGTTGATGGGTTTCCAGTTCAATGGGAAACCCTATCTCAGGAAATAAGGTGGAGAACAATAGAGAAAGGCACTCAGCATAGACCTTGGGCTTTCATACTCACAAACATGGGTACACACACACACACACACACACACACACACACACACACACACAAAATGAAAAAGGAAAATCCCTTCTAAGCAACCTTACTGAGTCTCCAGGCAGTCAGCTCTGTAGTCTCATCTACAGCCTAGGTAGATGCCTCCATTAGCAAGGCATCCTAAGACAGAGAGCAAAGCAGGGCTGCAGGCAGCTGGCCAGTCAGGTGGCAGTAACCATGAGGGACCCAGCCCAGCATTGAAATCATGGGGACACCAAACTTGGGTTGGAAGGCGGCAAGGAAGAAGGATGTGAAATAGAAGAACCACAAGGACCAAAGGCACCGGCAGCGACTGCTTTATAGAACCTGAGCTGTCACTAACAGGGGAAAACAAAATGCAGTGTCCAATATTTGTGGCTTGTCCGAGTGTTGCCAATAACTAGTATACATGTGCTGAGGACAGGTGAAGGAGCTAGAAAGGACATAGAAGCTGGGAAGACACAAAGGTGAGTGGCAGGCAGGAGCCCCACACTGACAATGGAGCCACTTGGCATGCTCCCCACTGTCCCCTTCAGCCTCTTCCTTGTTCGTCCCTTGCCTCTGAGGGATAAAGGCCAGGCCACTGATGTCCAAGCTCAATTCTGTTGAAATGAGTTATGATTTAAGCACTTATCCATCCATCTCCCCAGATCATATATTCCATGGATTTGGCATAGTGCAGAATATTCAATGAATCTAGAAATGGCCCAACTGTTGTAGCCTCAAACCCTACCACCCTTTCTGTATTGATTCTCAAACTCCCACCTACTTAGCATTCACCCAGCATGCAACACTGCTTTCTCTTCCTCTGATTTCCCCTTGAGCTATTTCCTCAGCCTGGAGTTTTTCCCTGCTTGCTACAGGACAAATCTTAGTTGTTCATCCTAATGCCACCTCATCTACGATGTGTTTCCCAATATTTCTTACTCACACCTGCTCCCTCAAACAGGTTGGTCCTTCTTAAGATTTGCAGTGCACTGAGATTAGTATTTAGCCACCAAGAAATTATTAGAAGCTTAGTTTGAAAGGAGTCTGGGCCAACATGGAGGGCTCTAGGCCCTGCCCTGCCCTTCACCCATTTCCAGAACCCAGGTGGTTTTTTCTCTAGCTCCATTTCCAGCTTTAGTCGTGTAGGGCATAGAAGACTAAGAAGCACGAGGAAGCTGACACCATCAGTGCTAAGGAAGTGAAAGTATCCTAAAAAAAAAAACAATAGCCATGTGGCAGGGTCTGAGCCTAGGGGTGTGGGTTATTTAAGGGGTGCATTTTAAAACAAACTGAAAAAAAAGTACCATCCATATTAATTCCCTATCACTCATGTAACAAATTCCCCCAAGCCTGATGGCTCAGAACAGTGAGCTTACTGTACTCTTGTAGTCCTGAAGATCAGAGTGCAGAATCATCTTCGCTGGGCTCGAGACTAGGCATGAACTTGGCAGATTCTTTGTGGAGGCTGAGATAGATCCACAACCTTATGAGCCTCTAGATCATCTGCATTCCTCCTCTGCTTTCCAACTCCGGCCTTCACAGAGCACTAGCCTCGTACTCCCTCCGTCACATCACTTTGTCTTCTGGAGTCTTGCGATTATGTCCCTCAGGAACCTTGAATTTAATCGCATCCTGAATCACATCCTGAAAGTTCTCCCGGAAGCAGTCACAGGTCCTAGGGACATAAACATCTTTGGGAGCCATTACTCAGGCTCCTACATCTTCTTTAGATCCACAGTTGTTATTTAGCAGCACTGTGCAAGTTAAGCTTCTCTGTCCCAGGCACTGTAACATTGAAAAGCAGTGTCCCAAGAAAGAACATGTCCTGAGGACAGAACAATGGCCCATGGTGCACGGGGTGGGGGGTGGGGTTATTACCCCCTGGGGGAGGCGGATCTCACTGGCGTCTCAACTCTTTCCTCCACAGGTTGCCTTGGACTCAGTGACCTGTATTTGGGGCATCAAAGTGGAGAGAACTGAAATGTAGGTAGGAAAATAACTAGCAAGAACAACATTTTAAAAAAATCATTTCAAATACCATGGCCACATTGATAGTAGAGAAAAATGACCTGTCATCTCATTGCATGCAGCTGCTACGACTTCTAAGCAAACTATCCCCATGGTTTCTAATTATGCAGTAGGGTGTCTTTTTACTGTCAAACTTAGTGTTTTAACCATGGTTTTGTACTAGCTTAGTGGTTTTATCCTGGGTGTCTAACTACACATTTACATCACCCCTCCAAAGCCCTCTCACCTCAGCCCTGAGTTTCCCTTCAGTGGATGTACGTACCTGTTATTCTGGAAATTCCACACAAATGGAGTCATAGCATAAAGACTTTGGTCTGGCTTCCTTTCATTTAGCATAAAATATCAAGGGTTCACCCATGGTGTGGCATGTACTAGTATTTCATTCCATTTTATATTCAAATATTAGTCTATTGTATGACCATACAAAGCTGTGTGTCTACATCCCTTAGTGTAAAAACGACTTCAGGGTTGTTACAGAAAGTGCTGTAAAGAAACTTTACTTCTATGTTTTTTATGCAGAATATGAGAATTGTTCTCAACTTGTTCAATCCTTCTATTAAAATCAATATTCTTTTATAGACTTAGATGAATTCTTCTGATCTTTGTTTTTAATTGTATGGCTCTTCAAAGTTGTTTTTCATTATCCCAGTTTAATAGCTTGGATTTATATGAGATCTTAAGTGAGAAAGACGACCACAAATTTTGAACATAAAATATGGCCTATGTAATTAGAATAGCATAGCCCCATGCAGCCTCCAGAGTAGCCACACCTGCACTTGGGCCACTCACCCTAGATGTGCTCTTCCCTGACTATCTCCTAGGTCAGAACTCTAGGGACAGTTTATCTGTTTATTCAGAATTTGCTATTCAAAGCTGGAGGGATGGCTCAATGATTTAGGAGAAAAAAAAAAGTCTACTCTTCCAGAGGAACCTGGGTTCAATTCTTTGCACCCATCAGTCAGCTCACAACCATCTCTCACTCCAGTTGCCCACTTCTGGCCTTTGAGGGTGATAGGCACATATGTGGTGCACAGATGTATGTGTGGGCAAAATACCCATGCACATAGACTATAAATCTTTATATTATACATTGCTATTTGTGAAAGAGCCCTAGACAGGGGCAAGCCTGTGAGCACGCCCTGGCTGCTAAGGTCAAGGTGCATGCCTGTATCACCTGTCTTCTTTTCTAGTAAGGATGTGAGGCTGCCGGCTGGGCTTCAGCACTCTCTGGCTGTGGAAGCTGAGGCACAAAGACAGGCCAAAGTGCGGGTGAGCCATTCCTGAGCACTCCATCCTCCTGCTTATGCCTTTGAAGGGCATCTGAGAACCCAGTGGTCTATACTGGTCCAGGAACTGAGTGGCATCCGGCTGTGTTCCCACCACTGTTGATAGTTCACAGGACTGACCATGCAGTGCCTCAACCTCTCCCCAGATTTTCTGCTAACATGCCCCCTCCTCTTCTGCTTTTACCCTCTCTCCTTAAAAATCTCCCCTCGCTATCCTTCCTCTCTGGTCCTGGGATTGTCCCTCGATAACCAAGGCCTCCGTCATCCCTAAGGAAAGGATGGAGAGAGGCAGATTCCTCTCAGAAATCTGAGTGGATGAGGAAAAAGGCTGTAACCACTTAGAGGAATCAATGACAAAATCCTTTAAGAGGAAGGTGGCCTTTAAGGCACACTTACAACCAGATCCTGAACCAGCTATCTGTGCCCAATGTTGAGTGGCACCTGTGAGGGTGCTGAGAGCCTTCTGCTCTCAAGTGCTTTACCCATTCTTTTTGACCAAGTTATAATTCCACGTCTGTCTGACACTTATTCTTCCCTCGGCAAGCAGGATCCCCCAAGTTTTCAAGCCTACTACACATTCACAGTACCCCTAAACTCCATCTGTGCTCTTCAGGACTCATATCTAAACCCACCTTACATTTGCTAGTGTGAAATGCTCCCTGCTGCCTCACAATCCATTAGGGAGAGGCTGGGTCTGCTGCCCCGAGTTTAACAATGCCTGAGTGGGTGTGTGGTACCTGCTTGTGGGGGTCTCTCTGGAAGTTGAGCACTTACGGCCCCCGTGCAGTGAAGCGGCATGATCACGTTGCGTCTCTCCGTATGCGTTCTGTAGGTGATTGCTGCAGAAGGGGAAAAGGCCGCCTCTGAGTCCCTGAGGATGGCGGCTGAGATTCTGTCGGGCACCCCAGCTGCTGTCCAGCTTCGATACCTGCACACTCTTCAGTCGCTGTCCACAGAGAAGCCATCCACCGTGGTTTTGCCTTTGCCATTTGACATGCTAAGCCTTTTGTCCTCTCCCAGCAACAGAGCACAAGGAAGCATCAGCTACCCAAATTCTTCCAAACCTGTTGAACCACTAAATCCCAAAAAGAAGGACTCTCCCATGTTATAGGTGAATGGGCAAAAGCAATGTGAATCTGCCATATAAAGCCATTTCCCTGAGTGAGGCATTTGGTGCCCCTCTACCCCCATCCCTGCACTTGTCTGGTTGCCAAATAGAATGCCTTTTGAATGTACAATGTCACAATGGCCATGTGCATGAGAACTCAGTGAAATGACAGTGCCAGAGAAGATAGCCAACCATACAAGTGAGTTGTCTCATCATATTAATTACAGGAAAAAGATTTAGAATTCTGAATTGACATGTGGTCCGATTATGATTTCTGAAAACTTAGTTCAAATACCTCCTACTGCATGTTCCTGGCTCTTTCAGCAAGGCCTTTTTTGTCCTATAGCCTTTCCTGCGAGCACTCATTAGTGTGCTTATCATACCGAGTAGAAAGCCCGAGCTTAGGATGCAGGCCTCTCCCCTTTCTGTATTCTTTCACACTCCCACTGAAACAGCCCACTAAGCTCTACTGCTGGCTTTTAACAACTTTTCCAGCCTAAAAGTCCAAACTCTCCAAAAGCAGTCCCAAGGCATAAAAGTCAGGCACGTTGTGGCAAACAACCCCACTTCCTCAGTACCAATTCTGTTCTAGTTCCATTTCTGTTTTTATGAGTAAAATATTCCAGCAACAAGAAACTTAAAGGAGAAAGAGTTTATTTTAGGGCACGATTCCAGGTTACAGTCCATCACTGTAGAGAAGTTAAGGCAGGAACCTGAAGCAACTCTTAGTCGCTTCATATGTAGAAATGCAGGCAAGAAACTGAAGCAACTGGTCACGTCATAGTCAAGTGCAGAAAGCAATGAATACATGATTCTTAGTTGTTTGAGTTCAGCTCAGTTTATCCACTCATCCACTTCAGGGCTCCCCTGCCTAGGGAGTGCTGCCACCTACCATGGGCTAGCTCTTCCCACACTGATTAACTTAAAAAATAGTCTCTTTACAGACATGCCTGTGGGACAACCTAATGTCGATAATCCCTCTTTAGTCTCTTCTGGGGTTATTATATGTTGTATCAAGTTGGCAAACAAAACTAATCTTCATATCTGCATAGCAAGACTCTGTCTCAAAGCCAACAACAAAAATTGAGTCACTTGTGTCAGTGTTCCAAAAAGTAAGTAAAGCCTAGACCAGTGCTTCTCAAGCTTCCTGATGCTGCGCCCCTTCAGTACAGCTCCCCATGTTGTGGTGACTCCAACCATAAAGTTATTCTCATTGCTACTTCATAACTGTAATTTTGCAGAATTTTTCATACCAAGTCCTAATTACTGTCATGTACTGTAAGTATATTGTGATGTATACAACTACGTGCCGGAGAATTCTCTTCCTGGTAAGAAGTTATGCTGATAATCAACCAGGGATATGTGTCTGGATCCTATCCTTTATGGGATACAGATCTTGTGGATAGAAGAGTTACTACCAACAGTAGGGAATGATAGGGCACAGAAAGGACAGATATGGGCACTGTCATACTCTGTAATACAAAGACACGTTTGTACTCAATATTGTTGAAAGGACCCTTCATATGTATATCTCTAATAGCTTAGCATAAATACACTGCTAATGGTTTGTTCCAAGTTAACCACCTTCCATAGCTTAGGTGCACCTGGATGAGAACACTGTTGGTACCAACAGAAACTAACTTGACTTAGAGTTTCAATAAGTATATGGGCCCAGACATCTACACAAAGAGGGGGAAAATACAAGGAATGATAGGAAGAGAAGACAGACATCATCACATGCCTCAAAAACTTGGCTGATCTCTTGACCAGAGGGTGCAAGCTGAGTCTGGCATGGCTGACTGGCTACCTCTGTCTCCACCTGACTGGCTACCTCTGTCTCCGCCTGACTGGCTACCTCTGTCTCCACCT
>JADRCD010209627.1:0-13981 GCA_019843815.1 Montemys delectorum | reverse complement strand
ACTGGCTACCTCTGTCTCCGCCTGACTGGCTACCTCTGTCTCCACCTCTCCCTGGATCATCTGTTGGAGATCGTGATGATGATAATCTGGTGTCCTCTCCGGTTGCTTGCTCACTGAATAAAGTACAGTTTTATGATTCATCTTGTTTCTGCATTTGACTTCTGTGACAGGCAACACAAACCAACTTCCATTTCTACTAGGAAGTGGTGAATTAGGAAAGGTTAAGCCTAGCTGGAGGAAGTGGGTAGATGTCATGCTTTTGAAGAGTTTATTTTGTCTCTGGCTCCTTCCGGTTATTCTCTGCTCCCTTGTTCACCCCAAGATGAACAGTTTCTAGCATATGCTCCCGCAAGCATAATAGTCTGCCTCACATTGAGCCCAGACAGATCAGCCAGTCTTGGATAGAAGCCATGAGGCAAAGAAAGAAAGAAAAAAATCTTCCTGATAAGTTGCTTTTCTCAATTATTTGTCATAGCCACAAGGCAGCCAGTCAGTCAGTTTCTTCTTTCATAGAGATGAGGTCACACAACTGTGTCTGCCCATCTGTCTCCTTTTCACAGGTGGCCTCAATATGCTGATGCCAGAGATAGAAAACAAAGAGTTCTCTCAACATTGCTTAAGAGACTCAAGAAAGTACAGCAAGACTATAAAACTTCCCACAAAACATCAGTTTTGTTAACTTTAGCTGACAACTTTACATACTCTAGAGTTGGTTGAGAGGGGGTCTGAACTGAGGAGTTGCCCAGATCAGAGTGGCCTGTGTGTATGTCTGTAGGGCACTGACTTGATTGCGCTGTCCGCTGTGGCTGGCACTGTTCCCTGGGCAGGTGCTCCTTCGCTATTTAAGAAAGCTAGCTGAGCGTAAGCCAGTGAGTGAGCCAGCAAGCTGCACTCCTCCATGGTCTCTGCTTCAAGTTCTTGCTTGGCTTACTGCCCTAATTTCTCTTAAGGATTATCTCTGAAACAGGAGTGTAAGTTGAAATTAGCCCTACTCCCCCACCCCCGACATAAATTGCTTTTAGTCCATGTTTTATCACGACAGAAAGAAAACCAGAACAGCATCCTTAGTATATCCATGGTGTGACCTATGGTCAGGAGACAGACTTTCTGTCTCTTGGGAACCTGGGACCTTGGCAGAATAAGACAAAGATGAAAAAAATGCTTGGATTTTGTTTCATAGTAACACTACAGTGACATGGTAAAGCACTAGAGATCTTCCAAAGGTGCTTGGTCACTATCTAGTAACGGCTTGGTCACTATCTAGTAATGGCTTGGTCACTATCTAGTAACGGCTTGGTCACTATCTAGTAACGGCTTGGTCACTGTCTAGTAACAGCTTGGCTTTTAAAGATTTCAATACTCTGAGCTCCTCCAGAATCTTCCAAAAAATTATTCTATAAAAGTCGGTTTCTGTGACTTACAAACATGACATTATAAGCAGGGTAGCAGTAGACATGGAAGTTAGAGATAGGACCTTCTACCTGATGTAGCTGATATGATTTAACACATTCTGTAAGACAAGGCTCTTGTGCTCACTGATGGGATATGCTAATTTGTATGAGAATGTCCATTCATTTCTATGGAGTAGAAAATCAAAAAAAAAAAAAAGTATTCTATAATTGTACAAAAACAAAAAGCCCCTAGGTTTGCTATTGTCATTGATGAACGTCTTTAGGAAGCAGGAAAGCCAGGTTATGACCTAGCAGGCAGGTGGAAGTTGTAAGCAAGAGCTGTGGCTGCCAGTTGGGCTGAAGAATTTCATGTTGTCTTTCCTATAACCCAAAGTGTGATTGGCTCTGTCCAGTTGGTATAGGTAACTAACTCGTAAGCAATGTCGAACCCATCCCTCAAGACTGACCAAGGATTCAACATACATAAAGCTGGGAACTCTGGAGTTAGTGGTTTTCTGATCTAAAGATCAGGCAAAGGTCTAAAGTCTGGGAGAGAAAACCAAAGGAACACCAGCCGCGAGGAACCAGAACAAATGTAGCAATCTTTCCAGTGACGGCTGGAGCTGAGAGATACACAAACCCACGCAGGTCAGAAGCAGTGAGTAGTGAGGGGCCCTACAGAGTGGCAGCCTCAACAGCCATTTGCCATTCCCAGCTTATTCTGATAGGATACACCACCTTCCATGCCTGGGCAGAGTCAGGGACATGAAAAGGGCAGATGAATGAGATCATCAAAGAAAGGAAACAGATTCTGCTGAGTCTCCAGCAACGCATTGTTGTACTGAGGAAGCCGTGGGAGCCATGGCTGGGAACACAGTATACACAAAATTCAGTCAGCTAGGGATTCTGACACCCATCAGGTCTGTGGGCTCAGGAAGACTGATACCCCTTCTGGGCCTCAGTCTCATTTTCTAAGAAACGGGATTACTAGTATTCCCCCTACCTAGTTAGAGGACTATCATGAAGGTCAGAGAGATCAGAAGAGTGCCTACTCAGAAAACTCAGATCTGTGGCTGAAAGGCAAGCAAAGGAACAGGGTCCTCTCTGCCGAGTCAGGACCTAAAGCTTATTTCTTTCCTTCCTGAGCTGAGTCTATGGCATTATTTTCTTCTTAGAAATGAACACTTTTAACAGAGCTCTCGGGAAAGCAACTGAAGAGGCCAGCATACTTTCTCATAAGCTGTTTTTAATCTGGCAAGTAAACTCATACACTGACTTCCTATGGCCTGTGCCACGCTTCTAAAGAGACATTGCCTTGATGGTGTGGCCTTTCTAGTGGCTGTTGCGAAGGAAGTCGAGCCACGTCAGCTGCACCGCCAACGCTCCAGCTCAGCAATACTTCTGCATCTTCAGGGACACAGCCACTGTGGACCCAGGCCCTAGGGGACTATTTGGGTTTGGTCTTAGGTTTAGTCCGACTTCCAGATGCTTCAGAACTGTCCATAGACTGTTCTTCTAAAAAGACAAAAACGATTAGAATATGTTAGTGACTGGTATTCTCTATGTACTAAAGGCTTTTGACTTAAAAAAAAAAAGTTTTCAAATGACATTTGGCCCGAATGAGTCCAATCCAATGGATAACTAAATTGGTTATTCAGAATCATGTGTGGCCAGTTAATTACTTGATCTCATGGTTCTGAGATAAAGGATTATTCAGCAAGCAACAAAGAAGAGAATATTCAAGCAGAGTTAGTCTTCAGTACCCTCATCTGCTCATTGCTGTGCCTCTGCCGTCTCCTGCCCTCTCTCTCTGGCCTCCCAAACACACAGGCTCTATGAGAGGCACCCCTGGGATGAGGGCAGGAGACCTCTGGCCATCAAGCCTGTTCTCAGAGTATGGACGTTAAACAGTGACTAAGCATGAGGGGAAAGTGACGGAGGTTGTCTGAAGGATTCAGCTGTGGGGGCTGGGTGTCATCTCTACATAGTCACCTTTGTTTGCTGGCTGTATTATGTACGTGTGTGTATATGGTATATGTTTATGTACAATATATGTGTGTGTGTGGTGCATGCATTATGAGGATGGTCACCTGTGCACGTGTAAAGGCCAGATGCTGATGTTAGGTGTCATTCTCTATCAATCTCCTTTTATCTTTTAAAACATGTGTGTATGTGTATGTGTGTGTGTGTGTGTATGTGTGTGTGTGTGTGTACATACATACACACATGGTGGGGTGCACACACATGTGTTTGTGCATATGGAGCTTTGGTAAAATGCATGAATAAATGTAAAATACTCATGCTCTTTTAAAATATTTGTGGTGCAGTCAAATTTTCTTCATAAATATGTAAAAACGAGCCTCACCTTTCTCGGCAGAGTTTGGGGACTTTTTTACTTGTTGGTGTTCATCTCCTTCATCATCCACTCCCCTATGGTCCTTGTTGTCCTCCTTGGCACCTTCTGTCTTGACTTCTGACCCCGTTGTGGCTTTCTTCACCAGTTCTTCTAGTTCCTTCTCCAGATCTCTGTTTTTTATGAGGGTGTGATGAAGCTGCTCGTTCACCTCATCAAACCTCTCCTCTGCCTCTCTGGCCCTGGTGTCCATCTCTCTGGTATGGATGAAGTATAGGGAAACAACAACAGAGAGTGGTGAAAAGGGACCCTTCCTTCCTACAGAGACTCATGTGAGAGCTGCATGAGAGAAGGTGCACCTATCTGAAGTGTGCAGACGTGGGAAACGGCATCAGCGACAAATGGAGACCTGAGGCCTAGGAGCTACCCCATATCACATCAGAGTATATCGTAGTTCTCATGTCTAAGTAAGATTGGACTTCGGTATATTTGAAATTCCCAGAGAATTCAATAGCCAGAGAACCCTCATCAGTAGTTGATTTTAGCTTCACATAATTAATAGAACTCAACAAACTAAACTCAATAATGTCACTTCTTTTCTAACAGCTCTAAAACTGGAATTTATAACTGAGAAAACCAATTTGAGATATACTTTCTATTTAAGAGAGTTCATGGTAGAACTGGCGAGTGACCTAAGGACTTGCTGCCAAGTCTGACAAGTTAACCTTGAGTTAATCCCACATGGCAGAATCTCCACATGCAATCCGCACACATACACATGCAGACACATAGGCACAGACATACATATACACATACACACATATACACACAAACATACATACACATGTACACAGATACACACAGACACATAATATACATATACACACAGACACATACATACATGCACACACAGATACAGACATACATACACACATATACACATACATGCACACAGATACATGCAACTAGACACATGCATACATTCATACATACATACATACATACATACATACGCACATTCACACGCAAATACATACATATACATGAATCCATATACGCACACATGCACACACACATAGACACACAGATACACACACACACACATATAGACACACAGATACCAATACACACAGAGGCATATACACACACAAACAGACACACATACATAAATACACAGATACACCCACACATACATAGATATACACATACACGGACACACACACACACATGCACACAAAGTAAATGTAACAACCATTAAGTGTAGGGTGTGTGCTCTATCTGTATGAGTGAGTCTTCTCATACTTGTCAGCCATCTTGACTGTATTGTACTCCCAACTCTGGGTTATAGGACATTCTTTCTCAAGTACAGTACTCTCTCCCAGTTCCAGTCTTTCCCTTAAGTCACCTCCCACAGACACACTGGCTTGGATGGCTCTGCACGCCCTTCCTGACATATGTGCACATTGCAGATACCCACGGTAGCTACCGTCTCCACTATGGGCTAAGGGGAGGCTTTCTTACCACAGCAGTGCAGTTCACCACCTCTAGCCAATGGTTTTCAGATATCCATCCTACTAGTGAGACCAAAGCAAGCAGGACAGAGGCAAGCTAAGAGGTGTGGAGTGCTTGGCCAAACTTCTGGCCAACAGTCTTTACCTTCTTTACCATCATGGTATCTATACTTACATTAGCTTGTCCTGCATATGTTCAATTACATTCATTATTTCAAGATACTTTGGCTCCAATACACCGTGACTAGCTGGTTCTCTCTGCCAAAGAAAATATGTGAGGTGACAGGACAGTTAATGATCTATGTCTTTAGGAATTGTCTAAAATATTCTTTCTATTGCTCATGTTTATCTAGTAGATGATTGCTCACAACCTGAACACCAAAAACTCTACAGGCATTGCCTGTGGTCAGACAGGACGGCAGATTCCAAATTAACCACATACAGGTAGATGGGAAAGACATTAGTGTGGGGAAGGAAAAGTAGGAAAAACAGGAACAAAAAAGGAAATGTGCAAATTCTTGAAAAGTAAGAAGGGTAAACATGTCTCTAATGAATTAAAGACAGGAAACAAGCCAGAGTTAATTGTTAATAATTTACTGTTAATAACTTCACTTCCTATAAAACACTGTAAAATCCAGTAAGAGTTTTACATTCCTTAGGTAATGCCATAATTGCTTAGAGGTGTAAATCTTGCCAAGCACAGATAATATGAGGAGTAGGTCTGTACACTGATTTGTATGCAGCAAAGAGTTCACAACTACTGCCTGGCACACCTTATTTGTACTCATGACCTCCTTCTAGAATTCACAGTCTTCTGCCTGAGTGTCTGACAGAAATGAACATGGAGGCACAGCTCGTAAAAGTGCACATCCATATGTTGTAGCTTTAAGCCAGTCTCTTGCTGGGACCGTCTACCGTGGGCACGCGGGGCTCACACTTCCCAGCTTTCCTAGGGCTTTGGATTGGACTAACCTCTCTGGATCCAGGCCCACTGTCTACAGAGACCATTCTTAGCACCAAGCCTCCCTGCCAGATTTTGTGCCCTATCTGCTTTTGACACATTTTTTTCCTGAAGCCATCTTTCAAGGGCCCTTTCCTATTGTTGTTATGAAATGGATAAATTACTCACTGCTTATAGTATCTATACCTGGGGTATAGATAGTATTATGGTATGAAAATTCAGACCAGTCCTTCAGCTCAAATGACAGGTAAGGGAAGAATATCTAATCTTGGGTTAAAAATACGGCAGAACCCAAGTCTGTCTCCTGTTTGCCTTTCCAAGGGTATTCACACATGATTACATAAATCCTCTGATAAAATGCTGCAATGCTAAACATTTTCAGAGTTAATAAAATTAAGCCTTTCCCAGGGAGGAGAGGCTGGTCAGTACTGCTTACGGGATCTGAAATGTCCCCTAAGGCCATATGCTAAGTACCTGGTTCCCAGCTTGTGGCAGTATGGGACATAATGGAGATTTTGGGAGCTGGGTCACTTGTGACCTACCTTGAAGGGTATATTTTGGCCCCTTTTCTCTTTTCTCTCCCTCACCCTTCTCTCCCTCTCACCTCCTCTTCTTTCCTATCTCTCCCACTTTTCTTCTCTTCCTTCTCTCCCTCTTCCTATGCCCTTCCTACCCTCCTCTCTCCCTCTCTAATTCCCTGCCACTGAGGGGGGCAGTCCTGCTCCATTGCATGCTCCCTGCCAAAATGGTTTGCTCACTGCAGCACTGGTACATTGGAGCCAAGGGATGGAGGTAGGCTGAAACCTGTAGGCACTGTGTCACGGGGATAGAAAGCTAACTAACACAGGTAGCATCCCAGAGCAGTGAGTCCCAGACCAATGGTCCTCAGTTTTGCCCCCATTATCTACCGGCTTCTAGCTCCCCTCTGCTTCCTGCCTGCCTCCAAAGCCTGATCCCATTGCCTGCTCTAGATGGAACAACAGGGTTTTTACTTCAGGGAAACAAGTTCAAGAAAGAACTATGTTGGCTGGGCCTGGCAACTCTGCATTCAGGGAAAATGTGCTCACTGGCCCTATATGACTTATGCAAGTTCTTTCTACCACTGGTGGATTTTATCGCCTACAACAATCTTGGATGAACTCATTGCAAACACTTCCTCCCTAGGCCTGACCTCCACCTATGTGCTCTCCTTGTCCTCCACCATTCTGCTGACATGCCTCCTCACCTCCGTGTGCGACTACCCAGTCTAAAGAATCACACCATCAAACAATTGAAAGTTCCCTAATTTTTTTTTTCTTTTTGACTGAGCAATTTGGTGATGTATTTGGTTCCCTCCCCCAACCCAGAAAAAATACACATTATGAATGGACACAGAAAGTGTAGCACCAAACTTCAGGAGGTTGGTGGAATGAAGCCCACCATAGACTCCTAAAGTAACAGTGTTCTGCAGAGGGTTAGAAGCCAATCAAGAGCTGCTGAAGTCTACCATGGTCCTGGAATAAGCTTTCTATGGAGACACAAAAGAAGAGAATGAGAAGGTTTTGTTTTGTTTAGTTTTTTTGGCTTTGCTTGTTGTTTTGTTTTGTTTTGTTTTTTTAAGTCAAAAGGGAAAAACTAGTGTCCTCTAAAGACAGTGCTGGAAAAAGAAAAAAAAAAATCTGCAAAATACATTAACTAGGAGTACCTGAGAGGACCGTTTAAAAGCTACGTTAGACCGTATTGTTTTCAAAGAATATTAAGTAGTTTTAGATCTCCTAGTTTGGTTTAAGTTACATACCCAGGATAAAAGTATATCTTCTTCGAAGAGAGGTTTGCAATGAACATTCTCATCTTTCTTAATGTATCGAATGGTTTTCTCGTTTGTAGATGTCGAAGGTTCCTAGAGCACAGGAAAGCCAAGGATCTGTTAGCCAGCCAGTGTGACACACAGCACAGCAAGCCACCCTGAGCCTGTATGAAACTATAGCTTTCCATTTGTCCCCACCCATCAGTGTCTGAAGGTGTGCTCCAGACACTCACTGACAAAAATGGGGATTGGAGGACTGGGGACAGGAAGAAACAGTTAGGAGTAAACCGAGGAGGTTTATCCCAGACCTCTAAATCTGGGAGAGCTACAGTTGGTTGTCAGCTTGACTGCATCTGAACATCAGGAACTGATACTCAAAAGCTACTGGGTACACCTGTGATGAATTTTTCTTAACTAAATCGTTTGAAGTGGGAAAATCCAATTTTAATCCAGATCTTTTGAGGTAGAAAGTTCCACCTCTAATCTGGGCCACACCTATAGAAGTCCTTTTCCTAGGCAGGCATGTCCTTGGTATATATAGGTGTATATAGGTAAGTTATATAAGGGAACTAGAAGAAGGAAGCTTCTCTTTTTGCCTGTTTGCTCTCATTCTTGCTGGCAAGTCTATTCCTTCAAGATTTAAGCATATACTGAAGGCCAGCTGAGACAGGACTGAACAACACTGGATCCATGGATCTTCCATTGGATTACACACACATATGCATATATATATGCATATATATATATATGCATATGTATGTGTGTGATCCTATATATACATAAAGTGTAGCACCAAATTTCAGGAGATTAGCGGAACGTAGCCCACTGCAAAGCCCTAAAATAATGGTGTTCTGCAGAGAATTAGAAGTCAATCAAGAGCTGCTGAAGTCTACCATGGCCCTGTAATGAGCTTTTTATAGAGACACAGGGAAGAAAGAGAATGAGAAGGTTTTTAAATAAAGTCAAGATGGAAAAATAAGAGTCATATATATGACTCCCTAATACTAACCCTTAACCATATACAGAGATAGTATACATAGCTATGAATATATTCAAATGAATATATATTCATTCTATAAGTTCTCTTCTTCTAGGGAACCCTGACTAATACAGAAACTCAGCAGGTAGGCAGATAATAGGAGGCAAGATCATGGCACACAGAGGCTCTCAACATAAAGGTGTGTTCTAAGGGTTGTGTGTACACACAAGGGGGCCCTGCTCACAGGGAAAAAAAAGATATTTGAAGATGGGATAGGTCCTTGTGAAGTAGAGAAGAAAGGTCCCGAAGTAAGTTCAAAGATGGTGATAACGTTAATGTGCTCTATAAATAAATGGAAAAGTATTTGGTCTTTCATAAACCAAGCACTTTACCAAAAATAAAACAGAAAATGCCTGAAAACAGAGGGCTGGGTGTTGTACATGCTCCTGCTCTGTCCTCCTGCCTCTATTTTGAATAGGAGACCCATAATAGAGTCTGGGGTCAAAGCAACTTTTTAAAACTTATTATTACTAGTGTGTGGGGACATCCACGAGTAAAGGAAGGAAGGAAAGAAGGAAGGAAGGAAGGAAGGAAGGAAGGAAGGAAGGAAGACAACTTCCTCATGACATTAGCTCTTTCCTTCCACCTTGATGTGGGTTCTGAGGCTAGAACTCATGTTGACAGCCATCTTGCCAGTCTTTATGGCAATGCTTAAACCATGTGCAGAGACATAAATCAAAATATGCAGAGAACATTGGACAAACATAGGCTCAAAGCCAGAGACAGTAGCAGTTAGTCTAGGAATCAGTTCTTCTGCCACAATCATCTGGGTTTGAATGCTGATTCTGCCACTTGAGACTATATGGTTTTAGGTAAGTCTATCAACCTTTGGAGTGTAAATCTCCTATCTATAAAACAAGCCAATATATACCCTAAGTTGTTATACTAGGCAACATGCACAGCACAGAACTCATAATCTACACTCAGTTACTGGTAGCTGTCATTGTATTACTATTGTTGTGCCCAGAATCCTTGGGAAAACCCAAATGAGCCCAAGAATTTCAAAGTCTGCTGTAACTTAAAAGAGCCTTTTATTCAAGTCCAGACTCGGATCACATGCTTTGCACTGACTAAGAGCCAAGTGCTCGCATGTGACGAATGGGCCCTGAAAAATCATGGGTTTATATACAAAATTGGGAATCCTTAGGATGCTTCAGAGTGAGGGGAATGAAATGCTATAACCATTTGTTAGGGTGGACCTGAAGCTGTGGGGGATTAATGGGTGTCTGTTTTGGGGTTATCAGGAACTAATTTTATGGCCAGCAATGGTCTCCATTGCACTTGCCTCGGGCGGGCAGGAGCGGGAATGGGAAGCTTCTGCAGGGGGAACTGTCTATACACAACACTGGAGCTTCTTAGGTAAGGCTTAACCACAGAGAGCTAACATTGATAATTCGGGGGTCACTACATTAGGACCATTCTAAATGTCCAGGATGGGTTTTTACTGCTACAAGTGCCTCAGCAGCTCTAGAGAGAGTCAGAGTAAGATTAAGAAAAGTTACAGATTGGGAGAGGGAAAGGGTGGCATAGCCGGGGAGCTGAAGCAGAGGCAATGGGGAGGTTAAACTTCCTTTTGGGAAATCTAGTAATAAAGGGAGAAAAAAGCAGCAGGGTGTGGGGTAGACTGTGTGGTTGTTAGTAAGAGGTGAATGAGTGGGGTTAGGAAAAAAAGTCACTAGTCAAGCACACCTGCAGGTGTCTGCACCTGGAAGGATGAGTGCCCCCGAAGGTGTGGCCACACCTGGATCGGGAAAGGAAGTTGAAGCTTTCACTCCAACAGACCTACTTCCACCTTCTATTTCTGTTATCACTTAGTCTTTGGAAAGATAAAGGGAAGGGGAAAACTAATGCTAGATAATCACACATTATTTCTTTTGTCTTCTTTGTTTTTTGATTGTTTTATTTTGTTTTGTTCTCACTGTGTTGCCAAGTCTTGAACTTCTGGGCTCAAAAAAGTCCTTGTCAGCCTTGCAGATAGCTGAGATTATGGGCACCTGTCACTATGCCCAGCAAATAATCTTACCTGTTGTGTTGTGACTTCTGCTTCTGCTGTCCCTGTTGCTTCTGCTGTCCCTGTTGCTTCTGCTGTCCCTGCTGCTTCTGCTGTTGCTGCTTCTGCTGCCTCTGTTGCTTCTGCTTCTGCTATGGGTGGTGGCACTTCCTTTTCTTGAACCTCAGGCTTCTTAAAGTCAATTTCATCATCGGTATCATCACCAACAGAAGGTTTTTCTGGGTCAAAATAAACTTTTGTAGCTTCCTGTGCAATGTAACCACAGTATTATAAAATGTATTTACACAATGTAACTCATGTATGCAAATATCAGCAGTTTCATAGTAAATGAGCACTAATCCTATAAGTGAGTTTTCTGCTATGAATAAGAACACCAATGGAGAAGGGAAGGGAGAGATAGCTGGTTGGGTTGTTGGGCAGTAACTTAAGACAGAAATTAGTTACATAAAACAGTAAAGAAGAAAAAGGATCCCAAGAGTAGGCCCAGAAGTCCAAGGGCTAACAGGAGAGCCCAGAAGAAGAAGGAGTTAACAATATCCAATGCCTAAAAGGCGTCTATTCAAATACTGACAAAAATTGTTCATATACATCAGAGTGAGAGTGCAGAATGCTAAAGGAAAAGGGGGATCTCAAAAGTCACCAGAGAAAAAAAGATGGGTTATATTCAAACTGACAGCTGAATTCTCCATCATTAATTTTGTAACAGTAGTATCCAGAAATCAGTAGGAATAATATTGTCAACATATTGAAGGAATTGTAGAGCTAGTTGCATGCACAGCAAAACTTTGAAGCAAAGATATTTCAGACAAACAAAAACTTGGTTTGCCACCAGTTGATAAATCCTCAATTAGAAAGAAGAAGAAAAGGAAGAGGAAGAGGAAGAAGAAGAGAAATTATCAGTAGTTGGTAGGAAAGGATACAAGGGACTCAGTACATTCACCTCAGTAGAGAGACTAATGTTCAATGCTCAACTGCTTATCAAAACCACATGGATTGTTTCTGAAAGCATCACTGTCATCAGATATTCAAACCTGGGCACAGTGATCAAGTGTGCTGCATGCTGCCTTAAGAGTCATGAATCAGATTCCTGTCAGGTTGAGTTACATCACCTGTAAGGTTCTCTCTGCGTGCATGTCTCTAGAGTTATACATACTTTCTAAAAAACTTTGTGTGTCTAAAAAACACAAAGTTTTTATTTGATATAAGGTATTTTGTAGCACAGGCTGGCCTAGAACTTGTGGTGTAACCAAAGATGACCTTGAACTCCTATCATCTGACCTCCCAGGGACTGGGATTACAGATGTTTGTCAGCCATACCCAGCCGATTCTGTATACTTAAATGTTCCCCCTAGGTTAGTTTGTAACCACAATCATGACTATGCTACTTTACTAAGTTTCTAGTATTATACTGCAGTTTAAGATTTATGATAACAATGAAATCTTTCAGTGGTTAATTCAGAAATCATTCTGGCCAAGATGTTGTCAACCTAGAAAAGTTTTTTTTGAAGATTCATACTTTTTTTTTTAAAGGCAATGTATAAAGTCGTAAAAATGTTTGTATAGAGACATCCCCTTCCTCTCAGGTGCAGGGGCATTAACATGCATGCCATCAGATCATACTGTGTGGTGTGGCTGCCATAGCAGGAACGGCTTCAGATTTTACCAGAGGTAAATGCCAGTCAGAGACTGAAGGACTAAGTCATTAAATCATCAGTGAGCACTGATCTGGGAATTATTGGTAAGCAGGTGGTAGTTAAAAACACAGGATTAGCCAGGCTCACACCTGGAATCCCAGCACACACTTAAGAAGCCAATAAAGAAAGATTGTCACAAATTCAAAGCCAAGAGGAGCCTATCTTGAACAGTTCGAGCCAGTCTGGGCTGTAAGAGACCCCATTTCCACATACAAGAAACTGAATGCCGCTGGGCAGTGGTGGCGCTTGCCTTTAATCCCAGCACTTGGGAGGCAGAGGCAGGTGGATTTCTGAGTTCGAGGCCAGCCTGGTTTAGAGTGAGTTCCAGGACAGCCAGGGCTACACAGAGAAACCCTATCTTGAAAAAAAAGAAAGAAAGAAACCCTGTCTCGAAAAACCAAAGAAAGAAAGAAAGAAAGAAAGAAAGAAAGAAAGAAAGAAAGAAAGAAAGAAAGAGAGAAAGAAACTGGAAGCATACAGTACCATGTAGGGATGTTAAAAAAAAAGGTATCGAGTGAACCCTAAGGATAGAATCTCAACACGTCACACACAGGCAGAGGCAGATGACAAAAACAAGGGCAAATAGACCAAAGAGGATGAAATCCAGGAACTTTGTCTTGTAAGGAGAGTTTTCCAAAGGAATGAAGAGTTAACAGAGCCAAATGCTAAAGGAAAGCCATGTTAAATGGGGGACTGAACATTCTAGAGCAGGCAATAAAGTTACTAGCGACTCACAGTAGCTTTAGAATTTTAACAGAACCCATGTGGGGCAGGGGCTATATGACTCAGAGGTGGCTCAGCATTCATTAGGATCTGAGTAAGATCAGTGCCATTAAAAAAAAAAAAAATGATTCTGATGGAAGAAGAGAGAAAAATGAGGTAAAAAAATATCAAAGGATATATTTCTTAGAGTGAGAGAAATTACCATGTTTATAAAGTATTTTCAGACAGGTTAGATAGAACCACTGGGAAGATGTGAGAGATACAAAAGAGGATAGTCCACAGACGATTTACTCAAAAAGGGACATAACCCTGGAAGCTTCAAGGAATTCCCATCTGAAAGCCATTTTTCCCTTAAAAAGTAGATTCAACGCCGGGCGGTGGTGGCACACGCCTTTAATCCCAGCACTTGGGAGGCAGAGGCAGGCGAATTTCTGAGTTCAAGGCCAGCCTGGTCTACAGAGTGAGTTCCAGGACAGCCAGGGCTACACAGAGAAACCCTGTCTAGGAAAACC
>JADRCD010209626.1:26098-78047 GCA_019843815.1 Montemys delectorum | reverse complement strand
TCAGGGCCATGTTGTTTTGATTGTGAAGATTCTGTGGTTCTGGTTAGCTGGGGCTGAAGTATCAGCTGTGATTAACAAGATACCAGAACTACTAAAGAGAGAACTTTGCATTACTGGGACTATTGATGCTGGTTAGCTAGAGCTAAGAAATTAGCGGTGATTAAGAAGAGACCAGCATCATTGAAGTGACATCTTCTGGGGAGTGTGTTCTGAGAGCACTAAGAGGTTGTGTTCCAGAGATAGCCAAGGTTGTACCTTGTGCTGCAGCAGGACTTGGTAATGTGTAAGAGTCACCTAGGTGGTACTGGTTTTGACAGCATGAAGGGGTCATGGAGAGCAGCTGAGGCTCCGCACAGTGAGAGGCCATGGAAGGCCATTGGTGAAGGTGCAGCCTCAGTTTGCAATTCATGGCCCAGGACTGAAGGTGTCATGCAAAGGAGTTGAGGCTTGGCACCGTGAAGACAGTCTATGAGAGGCTACTGGTAAAGCCTAGTTACAGCAGTGTTTTGGGAATGTCAGTACCATATAGTGACCACCAAGGACAGCAGCAGCAATGGAGTACAGGCATCTGGAGCCCAGAAGATAAATATGTGTGCTACAAAGGGCAGAGCTGGAGAAGTGACCAAAGCCCTTGGAGGAGCCCAGAAGATCGTGAGTTGGATCCCAGACATTGGTTTTGCTTTTGGTTGTGACTGTGCCCTGATATTTTTCCCTCTTGAAGGAAGAATGTATTTTAGTGGAGCCCACAGTTAAGAGACTTTGAATTTTAAAAGATATTGGACATTTTAAATTGATTGAACTTTTAATATGTAAAGACTGTGGGACTTTAGATCTTGAGGATGAATAAGAACATAAGGGTTGAGGCTTAATAGTGATGTGTTTGTGTGTCAAGTTGACAAGGGGTCAATTGTACTGGCTAGTTTTGTGTGTCAACTTGACACAGGCTGGAGTTATCACAGAGAAGTGAGCTTCAGTTGGGGAAATGCCTCCATGAGATCCAGCTGTGGGGCATTTTCTCAATTAGTGATCAAAGGGGTAGTGCCATCCCTGGGCTGGAAGTCTTGGGTTCTATAAGAGAGCAGGCTGAGCAAGGCAGGAGAAGCAAGCCAGCAAGGAACATCTCTCCATGGCCTCTGCATCAGCTCCTGCTTCCTGACCTGCTTGAGTTCCAGTCCTGACTTCCTCTGGTGATCAACAGCCATGTGAAAGTGTAAGCCAAATAAACCCTTTCCTCCCCAACTTGCTTCATGGTCATGATGTTTGTGCAGGAATAGAAACCCTGACTAAGACAAATAGTTTGATTAAAGTATGCCAATCAATTCATCTCAGACTCTCATCTAACTCCCACAAATTCTCTTTACCGCATCAACATTCTGTCTGTTACCAGTCCTATTAGAATACCTTAAACTCTGCTGTGTTCTTTTTTTCCCCCATCTTATTTACTTATTCACTTTACATCTTGATCATAGCATGCCCTCCCTCCTCTCCTCACAGTCACACCCCTTAGACCACCTTACTAGAGTTCCCCTTTCCTCTTCTCTTCAGAGTAGGGAAGGTTCCACATGAGTACAAAACTGCCTTGATACATCATATTGCACAAGAACTCAGTATATACTTTCCCATTCAGACTAGACAAGGCAGCCCAGATAGGGGAAAGGAATCCAAGAGAAAGTAACACAATCAGAGTCAGCCCCTGCTTCACTTGTTAGGAGATCCACATAAAGATCATACTGCACATCATTTAGTGTATCAATTAGGTAATCCAAATCAAGTGAAATTTTCTTCCAGTATCTTCTTAACTACCACTGTTGCGGTCTATGGCTGGTAAGGAAGATTTCTACCTATGCTGAGAAAGTATCTATGAAAACTAGAAGATATTTGTAGCCATACTTGCCTTGTTTGATCTCAATGAAGTCCCTGAGATCTCTTACTGGGGTCAGCTTTGCTTCTGCAAGCATTTAACTTCTGCCAAGGCACACACCTATGAACTATTTGTTCTACCAGGTGTTAGATCTTCAAGCAGTTTGAGTTAACTTGCTTACCCCCAGATGGGTCCATTGATACATTTGCTTTATCATTGTCCACGCTTGTTCCTGTGGTAGAATCTTCTTTCCTGGTGGTGTATACCAGAGTTCTTTTTCCTGATCAAAGTAGTTGTTGGGGTCTCCTAAGATGACAGCCAGATCTTCAGCAGAGTACCAGAACTTGGGTTCTGGTGGTTCTGCATCTTGGACCACCATCACTGGGGCAACTCTTGAGGCTACTGCCCTGGCCTCCTGGTCTGCCAGTTTATTTACTCTGCCTACAGAGGAGTCACCCCTCTGGTGGCCTGGACAGTGCATAATACTCACTTTTGCTGGCTTGTGCAGAGCTTTTAACAAGGCAAGAACTTCAGATTTGTGCTTGATCTCCTTTCCTCCAGAGGTTAGCAGTCCTCGCTGATCGTAGATAGCACCATGACATGTGCTGTGGCGAAGGCATACCTGCTGTCTGTATAGATATTGATCTTCTTGCCTTCCCCCAACTCAAGGGCCTTGGTGAGGGTGATGAGCTCAGCCTTTTGGGCATCGGTTTCTTCAGGAAGAGCCCGTGCCCACATGATTTGTTGTCCGTCTACCGTGGTAGCACCCGCTCTCTGTTTTCCTTCTTCCGGGAAACTGCTCCCATCAGTGAACCAAGTAGCCTCAGCATCTGCCAGGGGCTAGTCAGACAGATCTTTGCACCAGCCATGTGCTTCAGCAAGCACTTGTTGATAGTCATGGATGGGAGACTCAAAGTCAGGATCTGGAAGTAGGGTGGCTGGGTTGAGACATATGGGGGTTGCAAATGTGATTCTATCAGAGTTGAGCAACAGAGTCTGATATTGAGTCATACAAGAATTAGTGAGCCACCAGTCTGGTGGCTGGCAAACCATGCTCTCCAGAGTATGTGGAGCAGACCACCAAGTCCTGTCCCATAGTCTTAATTTGTCTGCTTCTTTAACCAGCATAGCAAATGAGACTACCATCCCCAGGCAAGCGGGCCACCCTGCCACCACTGGGCCCAGCTTTTTGGACAGATATGCTACTGGCCTTTCCCATGGTCCCAGTTTCTGAGTCAAGACCTCTTTTGCTATACCCCTGTTTTCTGCCACAAACAAGTGAAAGGGCTTGGTCACATCTGGGAGACTCAAGGCAGGGGCTGACATTAGGACTGTCTTAATGGTGTTAAAAGCCAGTTGTTCTTTTTCTCCCCCAGATAAAGGGCTGTTTGTTCTTGGTGAGTGAGTATAATAGAGCCGCCATCTCAGTGAATCCAGGTATCCACAGGCAACAGAAACCTGCTTTGCCCCAAAACTCTCTAACTTGTTTTTGGTTAGTGGGGCAGAATATGGAACATAGTTTCTTTTCTAGCCTCCGACAGCCACCTCTTTCCCTCTTTAAGTATATACCCCAGGTAACTAATCTGCAGGCTGCAGATTTGGGCCTTCTTAGCTGGAAGCAGCTAAAAGGAGGTAATCTATGTATTGCAACAGAGTTACCTGAGAGTTGGCTGCCTGGAACATGGCCAGATCTTTGTGTAGGACTTCGTAAAAGATGATGGGGGAGTTCTTGAAGCTCTGGGGCAGGTGAGTGCAGGTGAGTTGGCCTGTCATGCCTGAGTCTGGGTCCTTCCATTCAAGGGTGAAATATTCCTGACTCTTGGTGGCCAGGGACAGGCAGAAGAAGGCATCCTTGAGGTCCAGAACTGTGTACCAAGTTCTAGAGGGAGGCAAAGAACTCAACAGATTGTACAGGTTGGGGACCATTTGGGAGAGATCGGTCACCTGCTTGTTCACTTCCTTGAGGTCCTGGATGGGCCAATAGTCATTAGTCCCAGGTCTTCACACAGGGAGGAGTGAGGTGTTCCAGGCAGACTGACATTTCTGCAGAATCCCCAGCTGGAGGAGGCATAAAATGTGGGGTCAGATCCCATCTTAATCCTTCTTGGACATAGGATACTGGCTGACTGTTATCAGGCTGGTTTGGGCTTTCAGGTCCACATGGATGGTATGGTCTACATACCCAATTTTTGGCTTTCCCCATCCCTGCAGTTTCTGCCTATGCCTATGGGTAATTCTGCAACCACCAATCCAAATCTTTAGCTTTTTGACTCCTGTCTTCAAACAATCGACATTCATCTTCTATTTTTATGGTCAATACCTGAATAGGCTCTCCCTGCCAGACCTTGACCTGTGGTCCCTCAGGGAGGAAATGGATTTGGGCCCCCATCTTAGTGAGGAGGTCTCTCTCCAACAGGGGTAAGGACATTCAGGAATAACAATGAACGAATAGGATATTGGGCCCAAGCCAAGATCCACTGTTCTTCAGGTAGTCCATGACTATTGTTTGTTTCCTATGATCCCCTGGACCCAAGACTTCTTATTGGAAATAGGGCCATCCATTTGGAATAGGACTGAGTGTTTTGCCCCTGTATCCATAAGAAACTGGATGGGTTTCCCCTCCACTTTAAGGGTTACCCTGGGTTCAGGGAGAGGGTCCAAACGCCGTCCCCCCAGTCACAGTCCTCTTGCACAGTTAGCACCTCGGGGCCTAATGGTCTCTTCTCAGAGGCATAGGGTCCCTTCTTTCACCCAGTGACCTTTTTCTTTACAGTAAGCACATTGGTCCCTAGCCAGCAGTACTCTTCTGTTGCCAGGTACTGTCTTACTAGGTTCTCTAATTTCTTTGACTACAGTGGCCAAGATCCTATGGAGGTTCTTCTCCTGTCTCTTCTCTCTTTTGAGCTCTCTAGCCTCCCGTTCCTCCTGCTTTCTCTTCTTTTTTTCTTCTGACTCTCGGTTATGATATGAAGCTAGTTGCACTACTTCTCTCAAGGACTTTTCCTGTAATCCTTCAAGTTTCTGCAACTTTTTCCTGATATCTCTGCTAGATCGGTCAATAAAGGTGACAGTAATTGTTGCTTTATGCTCTTCGCTGCTAGGATCATAGGGGGTAAATTGGCGAAAGACCTCCTTGCGTCTCTCTAAGAAGGCTGAGGGAGACTCATTCGGCCCTGCACCACTTCCCTTACCTTAGTAAAATTGGTGGGGTAGTGTGATGCTCCCCCTGAGACCTGCCATCAGAGCCTGGCAGCAGACCTTCAAGTGCTCCCTACTTTCATTAAGTGTTGAAGTCCCAGTCGGGTCTGGTCAATGAGAAGCCTGCGTCTATATCCGCAGGCTGGAGGTAAGGACACCCATCATCCTCTAGGACAGTCTTCCTGGCTTCCAAGAGGCTGTGCTGTTTTTCTTCAGTAGTAAAGAGGACCTGTAGGAGCTGCTACAATCATCCCATGTAGGCTGATGGGTAAAAAGGAGAGATTCTACTAGGTTAGTCAGACCCTGAGGATTTTTCAGAAAAGGGGGGATTCTGAGACTTCCAGTTATAGAGGTCAGCAGAAGAGAAGGGCTAATACTGGAATGGTTGACGACTTTGATCATTGGGACGTCCATAAGTGTGGAGAGGCAACACAGTCAACGTGTCTAACACCCAGCTCCGGCTCTGTGTCCCTAGGGCAGATCCTGCAGCCTTGCCTACTGGTGAGGGAGGGTGGTTGGGTAGGTCTTCAGACACTGGAAGGACCGGATGCCTGAGCATGGTAGGCAGGGGATATGGAGGTGGGGGGTCTAAAAGGAGCAAATCAGTGTCTTGATTAGAGGAGATAACCTCCTTTAGAGAGTTGTCTTGCAGACCCAAAATCTTCTAGGGCTCTGGAAGTGTAACAAAAGGACAGACCGAAGATGGGGGGTTTGTGACCAGATCTTCCCACATAACAATGTAGGAAACCTGGTCAGGATGGCTCACAGACCCAATCCGAAAGATCTTCTTCTTGACTGCCTGTATGGTGGGGAGGGAGAAAGATTCTTCTGCTGGCTAACCTGCCTGAAAAGTGGGCCATTTGGAAGAACAGAGAGTGGTCCATTTGTCCTTTCGAACAGCAACAGGCAAGTTATGAGCTCTGGTGTTGACTTCAACCCAATGTTTCAGGGTGAAGCCCAAAGTACTTGAAGCAGTCTGTCCCATTCTGTCCAAAAATCACATCAGTTCCAGTCCACACACAAACATAAAAACAGAAAGTAAAATTCCAATGCACCCCTGCCACGAGCGCCGCAGGAGAAACACCAAATAACTCGGTAGAGGTCTTCTTGCCAAAGATCTCTCATGAAGTTGAACCCTTTTAACTTCCCACTCGGAGTCTAGAGCATCCTCCATGCTTCCCATAGCTGAGGCGATACCCTGTGTCTACCCACCTCTTCTGGCTATCCCAGTCAAGTGACTCCTTTGCAGAGCTTCAAAACCGAAACCAAGCTGATCAGTGGCTGAGTAGAGTCAAAGAAAGCAGAGAAGTATAGACGAGACGAACACAGAAAACACAAAAACACAACTGCAGTACCTGCTCGAGAGCGGTCCTTCAGTCTCCAGTCACTGGTGCCAAGAAAGAAGTACTATTCCTGGCCAATGCACCAAATGTAAGATCCGAAGAGCCTTTAGTCCAGGATGTCCCACTAACAGAAACACAGAGATGGAGATTGATGCAACAAGCATGAGGTTTATTGATCCAGTGCGCTGGGGCCATCCTGCAATCAGGGCAGAAGCAACCTCCAACATTCCAAGCACACAGTTTTTATATAGTTATTGAGGAAGACTTTGGTAGCAGCATGAACTGGTTTACACCCATTTGAAGCCCATGCTGCCCTTTCCTGGCATTTGTGGCCCCAGGCAAGGTGTGGTCTTAATCACCAGAAGCGGGAACTGAAACATTTTTGGTCATTATCTGCACCTGGCTGCCCTGAGGTTGGGGTATAAAGTTTGTATTGCTGGGACATTCCAGGAAGGGAGTGTACATTCCTGGCAAGGTCTTTCAACAACCATTTTATATTTCTCTAAGGCCACACATTCTCAGTCCCACACACGTTGGGCAAAATATGTGAACAATACTAAGTCAAAGCATAAAAGAGCTTAAGTACAAGCAATGATGCTTTAATCTCATTTAGAAGAGAGAATACAGTAGTTATAAGAGGCAGATGGAGGGAGGGAACTAGATGGGAGAGGGGATGGAGATAAGAAGTGGGAGTTAGGATCAGGTGTGAGGAAGGACAAGAAGAATGGTGAGATGGCTATGAGAATGAATAGAGATATACAACTGATGGGGGTTGGGAGGTAGAGGTTATCTCCAGGAAGAAAAATGGGCCTGGATTAAGGAAGGCACCTAATAATCAATAGGGGTGACCTTAACTGAGACTCACAGCACTGGGGATATGGAACCTGAAGGTGGAACCTCCTGTAGCCAGGCAGGAAACCCAGTAGAGTGATAGGGATACCAATGGACCCCCAAAGTTTTGAAGCAAAACATATCTATAAGAAATGCAGGCATGGGGAGATGGAGAAGAGACTGAGGAAATGGCAAACCAACAACCTGTCCATCTTGAGACCTATCCCATAGACAAGCACTAATCTTTGACACTATTAATGATACTCTATTATGGTTACAGACAAGAGTCTAGCAAGGCTGTCCTCTGAGTAGTTCTACCTAAGAGCTGACTCAGACTGATGCACAATTCCACAACCAGTGGATTGAACTTGGGGACTCTTATAGAAGAACAGGAGGAAGGAGAGGAATTGCAGCCTCTCAAGGGATAGGAACTCCACAGGAAGACCAACAGTGTCAAGTAACCTGAACTCTAAGGGTTCTCAGATACTGAACCACTAGGGCTAGACCTAGGTCTCCCTGTATTAGGTAGCAGATGTGCAGATTGGTCTTTATGTGTATCCTGAACAACTGAAGTTGTGCCTAACCCAAAAGCCTGTCCTTGGATATATTCTTCTAGTTGGGCTGCCTGGTCTCACCTCAGTGGGTGAGATTGTACCTAGCCTTGCAGAGACTTGATGTGTGGGGCTCAGGCTTGGAGGGGAATACCCAGGAGGACTTCCACCAGGTCAAAGGAGAAGGGGAGGGGGTGAGGGGAGGGGAGGAAAGAATATGGGAGGGAGTGTCCAGGAGGGGAGGGCAATGAGCAGGATGTTACATGAATAAGTAAAACAATGGTAATATTAATAAAAATAAAAAAGAGAACAAAACAAAACAAAATGTGACACGGCCTTTTTGTTTTTAGTTTTCTCCTATATTTTATAGATATATGATACATATATATATCATATACATATACACGTATATATGGTATATCTATCAGATTAATATTAAAATATTAATATAATGTATTTTAATATATAATAATACAATATCAGACATTAAGATTTTATATATATATATATATATATATATATATATATATATACCATTAAGTTGGCAAATAAGAGATGGAAAATTTTGTAGTGAAGTTGCTTAGTGTTGCTTGTATTATAATGCTAAATATTGGCCTATAAGGTGTGCTTGCTGGCATAGATAAGAAAGTCCACAAGTAGATCCAAGTAAAGCTATGTGACTTTACTTCTAGTTGTTTCTGATTACTAAATGAAGATAACTACAACCTAAACCTAGGCAGAATTGATATAATTGTGGCATGGCTTCATGGGCTTGGGGAGGGGGAAAGAGGAAGGTAGAGAGATGAGAAGATGCCATGGGGGAAGTATCCTAACATCTTGGCCATGACTTCTGGCCAATTGAAGTTAGGCCCAGAAGGAACATAGTCACTAATAATTAAGAGTTATTGACAGGAAAGTTGATTTTAGTAGCATAGAGGGTAGATATCTGCCCAGCTTTAGTACTGATAAATGCTAATTATAAATTTAAGGTAATGTGTGTCTTTTATGTGTGAATAGAATAATCAAAGCCAGGGTAGAAGCCCCTGATTGAGATTAAATAGTTCTACAACAAAATTTGGCTCCTAAAAAGTTATATTTCACTTGTGTACACAAAATGGTATAGCAAAGAGCAAATATAGTCAAGTCATTCAAAGGAAAAAAGGAAAGTTGCAAAACTGTTTAAAATATGTTCTAGGAGTTTAGCAGTGTCTTGATCTTGATTGCATTATGACCCATAGTTTGGTGCAGAGATATTCAATATGAAACTCTTTTCAAAATGTTGATACTTTTTAAAACTTCCTTGCAAATTATGTTATGTCTAGTTAATTGAACAAATGAGAGCACCAATTTGAGCTCTATTATACCATACTATTTCCATAATTACCAAAAAACATTCTAATGAATACTGGTATTACATTTCATTTTTGGAGGAACAAGATTTTAGGACTTAATAGAAAGAACATTCTTATGTCTTCTCATTAAACTGAAGATTAGAAAAATGTCTCCTGAAATGCATCATGGCACCTACCAAATTTTTGCTGAAGTCAGACTAAATAAAAGCCATAATCATGGCTCACTTCCTGTGTTCTGTCTTCATTTTCCTGCTGGAACAACAGACATTTATTCACAGCTCCCATGCAAATGTCACACAACATCACTGATTTCAGTTCTTGATTAAAGTTATATTTTAAATACTTAAAACATAAATATTAAATACTCAAATATTGGATGTTTAGAGGTATACTGATCACTATAACATGAGTTTAAAGATTTGTGTCATCAAATACCACATATATACTCAATAAGCATCCAAAACCACTTCTTGTATACTTTTAAATTTTATTTTTTAATTATCTTTAATCTTTTTAATAGTCCAGTGATTTTTCTACTTCCCCTCCTTCCTCTGAGAGCTCCTCATCCCATTCCTCATCACCGGTCTCCAAAACCCCACACCTCCCCACACCCCCATATCCCACCAGGCCTGCCCATTCCTTGGGGTCTCAAGTCTCTCAAGGGTTAGGTGCAAGTGCATCTTCTCTCATTGTGTCCAGACCAGGCAGTTCTCTGCTGTATATGTGTGAAAGGATACATATTAGAAAATTACTATTTCTAATCTAAGCCCTGTAAACTGCTCACTAGAACTTTCTGTTCATGCCTAACTTTAAATGGGTGAGTATACTTAAGTTGTCAAATAAGTTTTACTTTAGGTTTTTTTTTAAGCTAACAGGAATGAAGAGCCTTTGCAGAGTACAAGCATGCTACTCATCATCTTTCTATGGGCTTTTTAGTAATATATTAAATGAGACAGAATCAAAACTGGAAGTTTTTGCATGATATTTAAATCATCTTCAAATATTTCTGCTACCCAAAAATACTGATCTGACAGCTACTAAGGAATGAAAGACTCTCAGGAGCACTGCCCTTTGGCCTTCTTGTTGATGAGTATGTATGTCAGTCATCTGCTAGCGTCTTTTACTTGTGACATAACTTATACCATCCTATTGTTCCATTTTATTGAGATGAAATGAATAGACTTGTATGCTTTCTCCCTTACTGTGTTTGGTCAGTTAGGAATACAACAACTTAAGATATCTAAAAATGTAGAGACTTATTTACTTGCTCCTATATGTGGGAAGCTTAAGAAGTTCAATTCTTTAGTAGATTTCTTTGGTCCTCCAAATGAAGTAATAGGCACAGCACTTCATTCGTGCTCCAACTATCTGTCCCTCTGTCTTATTCTTTGAGCTTATCTTATTCTTATTCTTATCTTATTCTTTGAGCTGTCTTATTCTTAGGAACACTGATAGAGACTTTTGTTAGGTTTGGGTTATGTTAGTCCTTGAATATGGCAATAATGAATTCCCTTTGTAACTGTATTGTCTGTTTGCAAGTTCACCTTTCACATAGAAATCAAATTAGAACATGTTATCTTTTTCCTATTTGAACTTGGATATATTGATATTATTATTTGAAAATTGAAAGGTTACACATTCTTTTATTTTGGCAGAAGTTGCATCTTCAAAATAAAATACTTATTCTTTTTTACCTACTTGTCATGAATAAAGGTATTAGGTCCTATGGGATATAATTAAATCCAAGGCTTGTATAGGTCTCAGCATCCAGAAATCCAGTATGAAATACAAATCAGATATCTATCTATACATGGAGGGAAGTTTCTCAGGGAAAAAATGAGGAAAAAAACCAGCATTTGCAATCTACCAAAGCAAATATGTAAATGGATCCTTGAGGGGAAATATGGAAAAGAAGAAAAAAGAAAATGCACATCAAAACTAACTATATGAGATTAAAAAGGAAATTAACAAACAAACATAAGAACAAAGCAGAATTTCCAGTAGCCCAGAGGCATTTGGAACCTGGGAAACCATCTCTGTGTTATCTGGGATTTTGTGGCTTATTTTTTATTGATCACACATGAATTTATTCCTTTATACATCCAAATATGAATAAAATATTTATTAGTTGATATTAGTTCTCCTGCAGTACCTCCATATGTGAGGATACAATAGTGAAAGAAATGTGGACAGTCCCACACATTTATTATTGAAACAATCGAAGGACCAGTGACATGGAGTTAAAGGAGGAATAGATTGTTTATTCTCCAGTAAACAGGAAAACTAAGAACAAGACAAAGGATCTCAACTGAGATGTGATTACAGAGATAATACAAGGTAGTGGTGAGCTGAGTCCCACTATCAGACTGAAGAATTAGAGTTCAATGCCTTTGCTGACTTTTAAAACCATGCACGGAATTGTCCTCAGAATTTACTCACTAGAATATTAAGACAATATCTCCTATTTTTGTGTTAAGTACTCTCTACAAAATTAATTTCCTTGTACTTCTGACATATGTCTATGTAGAGTTCATTTCCAGGGCACAGAAAGAGTATAACAGAAGAAGAATGTGGCTTCTCACTGACAGTCTGCCAAGAATTCCAGATAACGTGGCAATCCAAGATAATATTTATACTTTTACACATTAGATCTGTGGTCTCTGTGGTAGCACTAGCTGCATGTGCATATTGGAATGAGACTGTAGGACTACAAAAAAAAAGATTAAAGTGTGGAGCACTTCTGTCTTCAAATGTTCAATATCTCTGTATGCCTAATGCTGAATAGTGATTGAAACAGAAAATGAAAGTAAAGTGAATTTTATAAACTAAGTGCCACATGAAATGGAATATTATATTTTCGATGTGTAAGTTAAGAATTGTCTCCTTGCAACAGACAGGGATTATTACAGAACACCACAATGAATCAAAAAGCAGAAAACATGTACCTTATGTGAGCCTGCACCCAAGACTGAGAGATCAATGTAAACCAGGAGTAGAAAGACAGTGATACACATAGGACAAAGCTTGACGTAAGATTTACTCTCCTAGAAATGTCAGAGTAGATATATTCATGTCATCATCAACATGGATGCTGATGCCATGAAGATAAAAATGACACCAATAGACATGCTACCACAAAAGAATGGAACTCACAGGGTCCTAACGTTAAACAAAATGATAGACAACTAAGAAATGCTGGGAGTGGAAGTAGTCCATGAAAAAAAAAAAAAAAAAACACTTAATTGTAACCCACTTTTATTCACTCTGTTTGAAGGTTTCCAAACTTGTTTTTTTTTTTTTCCCTTCCCAAAGGGTTTATTAAAACATAGAAACCAAAACATACACACAGAGAATACAAGTGGAGAGAACACTGGCTAGTCTGTCCAGCCTTCCCCAGGGCAACCTTCAGAGGGGCTCCTGCCTGTGCCCTTGGGACCCCTGCTGAGATGCCACCAACTGGCGCTAGCACTTACTCTGACTTCATCAGGGTGTGCTGGCTTGGGCAAGGTTGGGACAGATGCCAGCCCGGGCTGGGCAGGAAGAGAACTCCCTGCAGTCTAGCTTGACCCTGGCAGGCAGCAGAGGGCCCTCCCTCCTCTCCAGGCCAGGTGGAAGAGCTGCCTCTGACCTGGGCTCTGGTCCCTGTGTGGCTTTGTGGAGAGTTCAGGACATACACACACACCCAACAGGCCCTTTCCGGGTTATCATACCTAAAAAAATACTTTTGTTTAAAAAAAAAATCTGAAAATTAAGAGGGAAAATATCCATAGACACAGGGGCACCAAAGACTTTGGGCTGACACGCCGCGACCTGTCAACTTCCGGGTATGTAAATCGGGCAGGCTGGCCTCCTCCTCCTGGCTATGCTCTGTGCAGGAGTGCCATGGGGGTGGCTGTCCACCCTTTCGGGTAAGCCAAGACAGCGAAGTTGGAGGGATGGTTAGCCTTGGCCTCCAACCCCTTCCTTGGCACACACTAGAAGCTCCAACCATCAACACTTGCCCACTCTATGGGACTATAAAGATCCCTGGCCCCCTAGCCCACCCTCCACGTGCCCCCTGCAGTACTCAAGACTTAGACTGGTTGCCAGTGTCACTGAGCCAGCAGCCCACATGGGTTAGAGAGCACCCAGAAGGTGGGGGAGGGAGCCTTGGCTCACAGGTGGCCCTGTGGGATAGGGAGCAGAGTAAGCAGTTCACAACGGGAGTGTGTGAGGGGGTGCCCTCCAATGTTGTAGCTCTGACCCCAAACCCCTGTTGCCATCTGAGAGCCACCCTATACCTTCCACAGAAATCCTATAGAATTAAGTGAGCCAAAGCAGCTAGAAATGTCACTGCAGCTCTGACAGCTTGGGTGTGAGGGCCCAGTTCTATCAGCAGCAAAGCTGAAGCCACCTCCAGATGCCACCTCTATCCCATCATTCTCTAGCAGGCGACAGCTGAGGGCCAAGATGAGAACACACTGAAGGACTCTTGTCATCGCCCCAGCTGCCTGGGCAGTCCACCCTGGAGAGCTGGTCACGATCACGGGGAACATAGATGCTCCCAGGCCAGCAGGGGGCTCAGGTCAAGGTGGTTATGGAGAGGAGGCCATGGAGGGAGAAGCAGAGATGGATGGACAGAGCAAGACTCCTGGGGGAAGTCTTCAGGGAAGAGATGAACCCCTTAAGTCGAGTCAGAGACACAGACCCTATTCTGTCCTATGTGAGCCTGCAGGCCCACGTCTCAGTCTGTCACTGTGGCAGAGGAGGCTACACAGTTCCGAGTGAGGCCAGCGGGGCTGACCATCTTGCCCAGTGGGATCAGCGCAGAGGAGCTGGGTTGGGGAGCGAGCTACAGAAGATACTCCAGTGCAGAGGACAATCCTTCTTAGGGAGCAGGGTCAGTCACCATGATGCACTCAAGCCTGCAGAGGTCCTGTCTGTGATCAGAGTCCCCTCCCTGCCTCTGCCCATCCACAGTGTGCGGCCAGTTGCTGGCCTTAAGATTTGGATAGACACTCACTCACGTATAGGAGTGCCACAGTAGAAGAAGTCGTGGGGGTCCAGCCCTCCGGGAGCAGAGGAGGGACTATGTTACAGATGTGCATATCTGGGCTAAGTAAAGGCCAGCCACCTGCCCAGGCATCCTCAAAACAGGCCATGGAGACCGGCCCCCATTCTTGGCCGGCCCAGAGATGCTGTTTACCCCCAACTCCTTTTCCAGGGAGAATCTGACCCCTTCCAAGCTCCCTCCAACCCGACTGGCTTCTCTCCACAAGCCCCTTCCCCATCTTCAGGGTAAACATTGAAGCCCAGGATCTCTCCAGGTTGAGCCAGGGCCAATGAGAAGGTCAGACACAGGCCTGGAGCCTGGCAGGCTCCGCCCACCCACACCCTAGCATGGAGCATTATGTGGTTCCACAGGCTGAGGTGGAGCAAGACAAGTTGGTGTGTCAACAGTGACATGGGAAGATAAGCCTGGCACTCCAAGGCTTCCCTGCAGGAAATAAGGCCAGATACCTTGAAGGCTCCAGCTAGGGAGGATCTAAAGAGGCCTCTGGCTCCAGACCCACCTCCAAGCACAGCTCTCTCCACACCCTCTGAGATCCAGCAAAGGCCCCTGTGGCCCCTACTTCATGCAGAAGTCGCCCCAGTCAAGGCATCTCTAGGACCGAGACAACAGAGATAAATTCAGCCCTGGGAGGAGCTGTTGGCATCTGTGGCCCAGGATGCTCCGCACGGGGAAGTCTGTGCCAAGGGCCACCCGACAAACACGACCTTTCTCTGGGACACTAGCTCACACCTGTCTACACCACACTCTTGCAGACAGCAAAAGTCTAGGAACCCTTGCAGGGGCTTTGGCCCAGGCCTAAGTCTGCTCCACCCTTCGAGGTACCCTCGATTCAACCTGCCACACATGGCCGGTGCCACCACACATCCACTGGAAATGAGAGCTTCCATTTCCTTGTGCTCCTGCCAGGAAATGGAATGTACCTGGTGGTCCCAAGCTGGGCATCAGCAGGGTAGGCAGCCCCTCTCCACCTAATCCCCTCCCCTGCTAGGCTAGCACTAGGGCACCAAGCAGGCAGGTGGCTGGACCAGAAGGGCAGTCACACAGGTGCAGACAGGGGCGGGGGACATCCTAAGGGTACTGCCTGCGGTGTCCGCAATGGAAGATGCCAGGGCCGCGCGCTGCCCAGCAGACCCGGAGCACTTGCACCTAGAAGACCCATGCCCCGCGGGCCCAGCACCGACCGGCGAAGGGAAGCCCCCAAACTTGTATTTGAGATAATTTGTGTTTTTACAAAGAATGTGCCCCTCTAAAAAGCGTGACCAGTATGAGAAAAGGCTCTTCAATCTCTGAGGGAAACATAATATGTTTCCAACTGATTAGCTTAAGAATCACTTATTTCTAATTCATATGCAGATTAGTTTAGATATTTTGCTCAGAATGCAACCCTAAAGAATCTACACATGCTTTCTATGCAGAAAACAATGAACCATATCATTTATATAATGATTAAATAACTAATTTCATTATGTGAACTTGAGTTTTAAAAAGTTAAATACACTATCAAAGGCAGGAACATACTGTGTCTGTCCCTAAACTTTTAAATTAGGAAGGAGGATGCTTTTTCTACAGGAAAATGTTGAAGCTGCCTTTGTCCCCTCTGGTCTCTGTAACTATAACAATTTCCTGTAGTGTCCTTACTGGTATGTTTGCACTCATAATTTCTACTAGTGAGGAGAACTATATGCTAAATAATGCTAAAATTTATTGCAAATCATGGAACTAATAGATCATCATGGAATTATAACAGAATCTGCAATACATTCATTATGACTACAGATTTAGAAGATGATATTTAATTGCATTTAAAAGTTGCCTTTTACTTATTAATAAAATATGTTTGAGTGGAGTTTAATTATTTTTAATTTTAGAGATAGCTCTTAAGAGTAGTTACTAGAAATTGGACATATTAGGTACATCAAATCATCTATGAGGAATTCAGTCTTTGCTAGCCCTAACCAAGCAGTTATTACATTAAAAGGTGCCTATATTCATCAGTAATTTTTACCACTTTACCTAGCATATAAAATAGAAAGATTATTCAGATTAAAATATTTTAAGGATTTTACATATTTTTCCTAATAAAGGTGAACACATAGCTATAGCCACACCATCACAATAGTAGCTAAAATAAATACTTATTAATTTATTATTTAATATATTTAAAATGGTTTTATACCAACAGTACTATGAAAATAGCTACTTTTCATAAAATGTGTTTTGAACTCTTATAAAGAAAAGTAATATTACTCTCATTTTGTTTTAGTGCTAAAAGTTTTGAGACTTTCGCCTCTATAGCCCTGGTTGACTATGTGAGGTTATTATATAACCCAGCCTGGCCTTAAACTTGCATTATTTTTTTACCTGTATCCTCTTGTGCATTGATAGCAAGTATATAATACCACATTTAGTAGACATAATGTTTTTAATAAATATAATCAAAATTCAACTCTGAGGTCCATTGAAAGGTTAACCTAAGCTTTAGCTAAATGGAGCTGACATTCCTTTCACTAATCAGAATGCCAATCATACATACACTCTGCCCTTTCCAGATCTTGAGGGACCAACTCCCAGTTTATCTTGGGTTTCTGTAGTCTCTTGTGCTTTACATACATGAAAGGCTGCTTTGTGTAGCTTGTGAGTAACAATATTTAGCTCAACCAGGTTATAGTTAGTAACTAGTGCATGGTGATCATGCCTCTCAATATGACTCTTAATTTCACATTGAAATTAATGTTTACCTAAATTGTTAGCAAATGGAATGGACAGAGGCCTTTTTTCTTTTTCAACCTAAGCAGGAGGTCTTTTCAGCTTTTGCAATTTCATAGTAGAATTTAAAATTTACCAACTCTTTTCCTGCATTTCAAATTGATACTTCTGCTGTCAACAAATAATGCACAATGACTATAAGCCAACAACCACAAAGTAAAAGCATTAACTATTTCATATCATCCACTGTATAGGAAAGAATTTGGGGTTTATCAGTGTCATATTATATTGACATATATTATAAAATGGGGTTGTAGGGTGATGTGGAGGATGTCTAGGAAGTGCCAGAGACCTGGGACAGGGGAAGTTTCTAAGAATCGATGTGGTTGATCTTAGTTGAGGTATCTAACAGTGGTGACAAAGAAAAAGAAGAAACCATCACCTGTAGCCAGGCAGAAACCCAGTGGAGGAATAAGGACATCAACTGGCCAACAAATTTTTGACCCAAAATAGTCCTGTGTAAAAGCAATGCAAGGACAATGATGAAGCAGAGCCTGAAGGAGTGAGAAACCAGTAATTGGTCCAATTTGACACTCATGGGCAAGCACCAAATCCCTGACACTATTAATGATACTCTGTTATACTTACAGCTAAATATTTGACAGAAGTTGGGATTCTTACAGAAGAGTTGGGGGAATAATTGAAGGCCCTAAACAGAATAGAAACTCCACAGTAAGACTAACAGAGTCAACTAACCTGATTCCTTGGCAGTTCTCAGAGACTGAGCCATCATCCAGAGTATACACAGGATGGACTGAGGCCCTCAGCACAGAGGACTGCCTTGTTGGGACACAGAGGGAGAGGATGCATCTATCCCTGCAGATACTTGAGGAGTGTGGGGATATGCAGGAGCCCCCACCCTCTCAGAGGAAAAGGGGAAAGAGACTCTGTAATGAGGGGACAGAGTTTGGGATGTAAATTAATTAATTAAATATTAAATAATTAATTAATTGAAAATACATCAAAATGATAGTCTTTATTTCAGAGAAGAGGACAAAAAAATCGTATCTTCATCTAAAGTAGATTTTGTCTATTGCAGTTAATAATCACATGCATTTGGACAATCTTCTAAGGCTTGATGATATGTTATGCACTGTATTACTGGTTAAAACCTACTAAATTTTACACCTAAAATAAGTGAAAGCAATATTTAAAATAAAAAAATGAAAAAAAAAACAACTATGCCTCACGTATGTCATATATTCTAAATGGAGACTCTGTTGTAGGTTTTAATGGATGCTCAGTAAATTCCTATTAAGAAGACTTGCTGAACTATGGAGCAGAGACTGAAGGAAGGACAAGCATATAGCTATCTCCTGAGAGGCTCTGACAATACCTGACTAATACAGATGTAGAGGCTCACAACCATTCATTGAACTGTGTACACTGTCCCCAATGAAGGAATTAGAGAAAGGTTCTATGGAGCTGAAGGGTTTGCAGCCCCTTAGGATGAACAACAATATGAACTAACTAGTACCCTCAGAGCTCCCAGGGACCCGACCACCAATCAAGGACTATACAGTGTGGGACTGAATGTTCTGGCAGCATGTGTATAGTAGAGGATTGCAAATTCGATCATCAATAGAAGGAAAGGACCTCAGCCTTGTGAAGGATCTGTGCCCCAGTGTAGGGGAATGCCAGGGCCAATAAGTGGGAAAGGGTGAGGTGGCAGGCATGGGGAGGGGGGAGGCAAAAGGAGTTTGTTCTTGTTGTTTTTGTTTGTTTGTTTGTTTTTTGGAGGGGAACCTGGGAAAGGGAAAATTTACATGTAAATAAAGAAAATATCTAATTAAAAAAAGTAATTAATAAAAAACCAAACATGCAAAAAAAAAAAAAAGAAGAAGAATAAGACTTGCTGAACACAATCTATGTCAGGAGGTCGTGGTCAAGTAGTTGTAGGTTGTGGAGATGCCCTTAAAGAATGGTCTTGGCAAAATTCCCCTGGGTCTCAGTATAGAGCCTGGTAACTCTCATCAATGCTGACCATCAGCAAAAATTTCTTGGTCACAAGAGCAGAGACAATGGTAGTGCCTCTGGGAATTGGAATGAAGTGCACAATCATAGAGCCACAGTAGCCCGTTACCTCTCATGAAACAGTGTGGGACCTGCCAATTTTTCCCACAGCAGCTTTTCCACACAGGCATGTTGGGAAGCTTGGCCAAAATGATGGCCTGTGGCATGAGAGAGGTTTAGAGTACTTTATACTGAGACCAATATACCCGTTGTAGTCCCCAGTAGTGACAAAAGCCAAGAATCTGGTCTGAGGGCCAGCTAGAGTCTGCTTCTGCGCTGGCATGGTCTTTAGGACATCATATTTTAGGAACTAACTGAGGAAAATGTTAATTATCTTGGATCCTTTAATAGGCAGGGAGAACATAAAATTCAGCATAAATAATTTTATGAGAAAAGAATATTAGTTATGTTCACAATGGTTGGTGATCACGTTGACACTAAATGTCTTGCTACAACCCAATTGTTTATATAGAGTAATCATTGACTAATTATAGAAAACAATATGAAATGAAAACTTGAAGGGATTTTACCTTTATCTGTCTACATACTCAAAACTTTTAATATAAAGCACCTAAGACTTATAGGTTATAGTTCATTTGAATATGTTTTTTTTCTTCATGGAATTTATTTCATTGGAAAATTTCATGCACATCTTCTTAAGAAGCAAATTTGAATTGGATTTTTTGAAAATAATATCTGTCTAGATATGTTGTTACATAAGGCAGTTTGTGTGGTACTGAGATCACACATGAGAGTGCTATACAATGACTTCTTTTTATTAATATATTTTTTATTATTTAATTATTAGTATGTATATTTTGTATTATTTTATTAATGTATTTATGAGGCAAGTTTTGGTGGTTTTAAAGAAAGTATTGTTCTTATACTTTCTGAAATATTTGCTTTGTTACTTTCCAAAAAAGAGATATGAGGTAGAAACTTGAATTTGTGCTGTCGTTGTTGGTACTGCCAGTGACTGTGTCTAGAAATTAGAGATGCCTAACATAGAACAGGGTCAAATGTACAGAATATAGAAAACACAGAAAAGCAATGAGATATCTGACGTTTCATGGAGACTTGAAATATCTGTTCATCTCAGATAAGATTTTGTCAACAGATGAATCTAAGGTTCATAACCAGAGGTAATTAATGAAACCATTAATCTACCGAGATTATGCATAAATGCTTGAGTGACTTGTCACTTAAGAATCTGGGTGACTTAGGGTAATTGCATCACTGAGAAGCTTGTCCCAGATTGGGTAGATTCCTGAGAACTATATCCCATCCCTGGATTTATCAGCAAGACTAGCAGGCAGCTTGTTTTAAGTTTGAGATTTCTGAGGCTTTAACACTTTGCTCATTTGGATGAAATGCTTCAGTTTGGAGGAAATCACTACAGATCACTCAACAATGATTATTGCAGCTTTATTTTAACTAGCCAGAAGCAGCAAATGACCTAGTTATTCCTCAATGGAGGAATCCATAAAGATCATTTACACAATGAAGTATTACTCAGCTATTAAAAAAACAGTGTCATTTTCTAATTTATTATGGATTACTCATTTATATTTCTTTCTCTTCTTTCACTCCATTGGAACACATGAAATAATGCCTGATAATGGTTATAACTCCACCCATTTCCCTTGGGGATTATCTCTTCAAACAAGAGTGGTAAATGTTCCCACCTTATCAGATCTTCCCTTGGTGATTTATACAGGTTTATTTTTTAATCTCTTGTCCCTGTTCTAATTCATAGTCAATATTTTTTTTTGTTTTCTGATATAGACTTTATCTCCCAGAGTAAATCTTTGCTCTTCTTGAATTGGAGTGTTTTACATATGACCTTACTATATCACGTCAATTTTTTTATTAGATGTTTTCTTTATTTCCATATCATGTCAATTTTTTATTAGATATCTTCTTTATTTACATTTTGAATGATATCTTCTCTCCTGGTTACCCCTCCAAAAACAAAAACAAAAACAAAAAACAAACACTGTTTCCTCCCCCTTCCCCGTGCTCACCCACCCACCCTCTCCTACTTCCTGGCCCTGAAATTCCCCTATACTGGGGCATAAACTTTCACAGGACCAAGGGCCTTTCCTCCCATTGATGACCGACTTGGCCATCGGCTGCTGGAGCCATGAGTCCCACCATGTGTACTCTTTGGTTGGTGGTTTAGTTCCTGGGAGTTCTGAGGTTACTAGTTAGTTCCTATTGTTGTTCGTCCTAAGGGGCTGCAAACCCTTCAGCTCCTTGGGTCCTTTCTGTAGCTCCTTCATTGAGTACCCTATGCTCAGTCCAATGGATGATTGTGAGTTTCTATTTCTGTATTAGTTGGGCACTGTCAGAGTCACTCAGGAGACAGCTATATCAGGCTCCTGTCAGCCAGCACTTGCTGACATCCACAATAGTGTCTGGGTTTGATGATTGAATATGGAAAGGATTCCCTATTGTGTCTGGGTTTGATGATTGAATATGGAAAGGATTCCCAGGTAGAGCAGTTTCTAGATTGTTCTTCTTTCAGTCTCTGCTCTATAGTTTGTCTCTCCAACTCTTTCCATGTGTATTTTGTTCCCCTTTCTAAGAAGGAACAAAACATCCACACTTTGATCTTCCTTCTTGAGTTTCTTGTGGTTTGTGGATAGTATTTTGGGTATTCTGAGCTTCTGAGCTAATATTCACTTATTAGAGAGTGCATGCTATGTATGTTCTTTTGTGATTGGGTTACCTCACTCAGAATGATATTCTCCAGATCTATCCATTTCCCAAAAAATTTCATAAATTCATTGTTTTTAATAGCTGAGTAGTACTCCATTGTATAGATGTACCACATTTTCTGTATCCATTCTTCTGTTGAGGGACATTTGGGTTGTTTCCAATTTCTGATTCTCCCTCTCCCTCTCCCTCTCCCCCTTCCCCCCCCTCTCTCTCCCTGTGTTAGTCTTCCCCACATTTGACCCCTCATTATTGCCTCACAACCCCCTCTCTCCCCAAGTTTCCTCCCCTAACCCACTCCTGATCTCTATTCTAGTTTCCATTCTCAGTGAAATTCAAGAGTTTCACTTTGCCATACTTCCTACATAGCTTTTTTGAGTCTGTGGGTTTAACATGTTTATCTTATACTTTATTGGTAATATTTATTTACAAGTGGGAACATACCATGTTTGTCGTCCTGCATTACCTCAGGATGATTGATCTTTGGTAGTTTCATCCATTTTCCTGCAAATTTTATAGTATAAGTTTTAAATAGCTGAGCAATATATCATTGTGTAAATGTGCCAAATTTTTATTCTATTATTTGGTTAAGAAACAACTACATTTTTTTCCAGTTTCTTCTCATTATAAATAAAATTTTAGTGAACATAGTTCAACAACTGTCCCTGTGGTATAGTGGGGCATTTTTTGGGTATATGTCCAGTAGTGAGACAGATTGATATTGAAGTAGAATTGTTTCCAATTTTCTGAAAAAAAAAAAACCCACTAAATTGATTTTCAAAGTGGTTGTACTTTGTACTCCTCCCAGCAATAGAAGAGTGTTGGTGTTACTCCACACCCTCACCTGCATGAGCCGTAACTTGAGTTTTTATCTTAGCCATTCTGACAGATGTGGGATGTAATTTTGACTTGCATTTTCATCATAACTAAGGAAGTTGAACATTTCTAATAGTTCTTCTCAGCCATTACAGATTCCTCTACCAAGAATTTTCTGTTAACCAGGCAGTGGTGGCACATACCTTTAATCCCAGCACTTGGGAGATAGAGGTAGGCAGATTTCGGAGGCCAGCCTTGTCTACAGAGTGAGTTCCAGGACAGCCAGAGCTACACAGAGAAACCCTGTCTTGAAAAAACAATAAATAACAAGGGTTTGTTCTTGTTGTTTTTTGAGTTTTGCTTTTTTTGGGGGGGGGGGAACTGGGAAAGAAGAAATCATATGACATGTAAATAAAGAAAATATCTAATAAAAATGTTACAGGATAAAAAAAGAAAATATCCAATTAAAAAAAGAAAAACAAACAAATAAATAAATAAATAAATATATCTCTGTTTAACTCTGTATCCCATTTTTAATTGAGTTATTTTGTTTGTTGTTATCTAGTTTATTAAGTTCTTTATATATTTTGTGTATCAGCCCTCTGTTGGATGTGGGGCTGGTAAAAATCTTTTCCAATTCTCTAAGCTACTGTTTTGTCCTGTTGATGATATCATAATGTCTTTCAGAAACTTTTTTATTTCATAAGTAACCATTTATTAATTGTTGATCTTAATTCATGAGCTGTTGGTGTTCTGTTCAGGATCTAGTCTTTTGTGCCTATGTACTTGTAGAATTTTTTAATTCCAATCCATGGTTTCTTCTTAGTCTTGATCATTCAGTTCCTATATAACACACACACACATTCTTTATATTTAAAATAAGCTGAAAACAGCTCAACAACTGGGCAGGTACCTACCCTCTATGCTATTAGAATCAACTTTCCTATTGATAACCCTGTGTTATTACTTACTACTTACTCTGTTTCATCTGAACTGTTCTTAACTTCAACTGGTCATCCTTCAGGGCCACATTTTTATGAACTTGCCTAACCCATGGCATCTTCCCTTTCTTCTCATTTTCTAGTCTCCTTGTGGTTCTCCTAATCTTAAGCCCAGGAATCCTAAATCTCATCTATGTCTCTTTTGCTTAGCTATTGACTGTCAGCATCTTTATTTAATGATAAGAAATAATTTGGGTGCAGGATAAAATAGGAGACTCCAGGAATTGGGAAACTCACACTTAGCTGTATAATAGACCAAACCTCAACAATATTCAAGGCTATTCCTCATTCTCTCTTTCACCAGATTTAACATATATGGTTTTATTTTGAAGTCTTTAATCCACTTGGACTTGAGTTTTGTGCAGGATTGATTCATATGGATCTGTTTGCATTCTTCTACATGCAGACATCCAGTTAGACTGGGTATTGTTCAATTTAGGGAAAATATTCATTAGGTATCTGTTACTTCATTGGATTCATAATCTCTGTTAGTTTTTTTTTTATTATTTCTGTTTAGTTTCTGTCTGGGTGAGAAGTACTATTTTTGAGAGCAACATATGGAAGTCTTGCACTATTAATATGTGGAGATTTTTATGTGTGATTTAAGCATTAGTAACATTTCTTTTGTTGCCTTCATGACCTCTCAGCATTTGGGTGCTAAAGTTGCTGGTGGGGTCCCATTAACCACTGTAGTTTGGGATCCATGGTGCCTGTGTTTCTTCCAGGAAAGCAGGCAGGGTTCTGGGGTAGGAAATGGAGTACTGGATATGTGATACACCATTGGGTGTGCTTTTAGGGGAGTCAAAGGGCAAGGGCTTAGAGAAGAGTATCTGCCGGTGTCTCTGATGACTGCAAACATCCAATAAAGCAAACAGAGTTGTTGGATGCAAATTGGAGCACTGGGTATAGAATAGTTTACTGCTGTTGGGTGTGCCTTCAGTGGAGTTCTCCATTCCATTTATTGTTTGTAACAAGCTACTTACTTTTGTATTGTTGATACTTTAAGAATTTAGATATACATAAGGGAAAAGCTTTTGGCTTATGTTAATGTTAAAATTAATTAAATGAACATACTTTCAGTTAAGTAAATATTTATAAGATAAGAAAACAGTTTCTGTAATATTTATGTGTCATTTAAATTTTTCATATGCAATAATATGTACCTAAATAAATTACATTCCTATTAGACTTACAGCCTTGTGTTTAGAACCTAAAACTATGATGTTATTGACAAATCTTGTGATAATGGTGAAGCACAGTAGATCACTTTAAAATATTTATCAAAATCAAAATTAGAAATCATTTTAGAAGCTTTTTAGAAAAATAATGACTCATGTGTTAGTATAGTTGCTTCATTGAGTGATATATTATCATCCTTGCCTATATTACTAGTAGAAATACAAGCTTTGTGTTAATATCTACTTTCTTAGATGATTTGTAACTTTGGAGGGGAGATTTCTAATATTAGTTTCAGATTATGTTTGAAATACATGATATGTTGCTAAATGGAAATGTAACTTTCAGAAGGTTTAAAATAGAAATCCCCAGGCTACAGTACTGGCAATTGCAGAGAGAACTTCGTTAGGTCCATGTAAAAATGAATGAAGATGAGCTGTATAAAATGCTGTGCAGACAACCATCCAGCAGAGAAACGACTTTGAAGATGAGTGCCTTAGGAGTTCTGGAGCACACAGGCTGAAAGGGTAATTTTAATTCAAAGAATGCAGGCATTCCTGATTTTAAGATGATAACTTACAAGAACTACTGGGAAGTAACTACTACATTCAGAAGGTAATTGGCATTTTAAAAATATTTTATCTGACTGGGTTAGCAATGAAGGTTGAAATGGAAATAACTTATTCCTCTTAGAGCTTTCCATAGTTGTGTGTGTGTGTGTGTGTGTGTGTGTGTACACATGTATGTGTGTATAAATACTAAGAATACAAAATAGTATCTTAAATAAAAATATAATAAATTCATGTACGTATTAATGTTTTACACTAATACATGTTACAAATATACTAATATATGTATTGTTAATAAATTCATGATTATATCTGAGATTTACTAATTCAATATTAAAGAAGGAAAGACTGTAAATATTAAAACTATAAAGTGAACACATACAAAAATGATTATTGTGTCTCTATAACTCTTCTGGTTTCCTCCTCATTGATCCTCTGCTGTTTTATGAATCAATGGCTGCACATTCAGAGGTGAGTCCACAATCCTCTAGGTCTTTATACAGATCAGTGCTCACACGTAATTCTTAGGAGAAATACTGAATAACATATATTCTGTCTTAATTTCTTTTTTACTCCTGATAACTTAAATGAGTATACAAATATTAATCATCCAATGATTCTCATGGAACCTGAAGTGGACACTGAAAAATTGACTTATGGCAACGAGATCTCTAAACATTGACACTTATAGTTCCTGGCTGCTCTGTTATATAAGAAATGTCTGCTTTGTTTAAACCATGGGCATTTTTTATTTTTGAAGCCCTAATGGATACAAAATTAAACACATAATGCTCTGCTTACTCTTTATTATCATGAACTTTAAGCATCATGATCTTAACTAGACAAATCAAATTAACTTTCCTGTCATACTGCCTATTAATGAGGTCTTGATCTCTGATCACAGTATCTTAAGACTTTTGTATATTCACCCTTCTGAGTAGTCAATTCAAAAAGAACCCTCAGTGATTCCAAAAGCTCACAGAAAACCTGTGCTGAATATATTTGAGAAGACGTGAAAAATACTGCTTAGTGTTTTGAAAGTCTCATTATCTGCAGTACTGGTTGACAAAAACATTTCATGTTGCATGTTGACACATAGAACTGACTGTTAACATTAAAAAAATGTCAAGCTCCATGTTGATACATACAATTGGTTGTTAACATTTTTATTAATAGAAAACAAATTGTTTTGTGTAGATTTACTTCAAATTTTTCTGTTATTTGTGAAATTTTGATTAATCTCTATATATGATGTCTTGGATTGACAAATTAATTTTATATAACATCCTCATAATGTAGAATATTTAAAATATAAATATGAGTAAAATATTATGCTTATAGACCACCATGGCTTCATCTACCAAAATTACATACACTAATATCTAGAATATAAGCATTAACATGAGAGATTTAAAATTTTCTAGCATTTAATCTATTTATTATGAAATATATTTGATGTACAAAAGATAGACTCATTTTAAACATGATTATTTTGAAAAAACCAAGCACAAATATTAAATCATTTGCCTACAACACAGTATACTATAGAGCATTGGTGGTTTCTCTAATGGTCATATGACTAGTTGCATGGGAGTAATAGCTAGCTGGCAGTAGCAAGCATGGCAATACAGTATTGTATCATGTATATCTAGACCACAGAGAAACTGAAACTCAAAATGTCACCTTACCATAAATTGTAAGTCAAATAATCAGATATTAGAAGTTCTTTTAAAAATATTGCTATTGATCAGAAACTGGAAACAACCCAGATGTCCCTCAACAGAGGAATGGATACAGAAAGTGTGGTACATCTACACAATGGAGTACTACTCAGCTATTAAAAACAATGAATTTGTGAAATTCTTAGGGAAATGGATGGATCTGGAGAGTACCATCCTGAGTTAGGTAACCCAATCACAAAAGATCACACATGGTATGCATTCTCTGATAAGTGGTTATTAGCCCAGAAGTTTGGAATACAGGAAGAATGACCCACAAACCACAAGAAACTTAAGAAGAAGGAAGACCAAAAGGTGGACATTTCATTCCTTCTTAAAAAGGGGAATCAAACACCCACAGAAGGAGTGGCAGAGATTAACTATGGAGCAGAGACTGAAGGAAGGACAAGCATATAGCTATCTCCTGAGAGGCTCTGACAATACCTGACTAATACAGATGTAGAGGCTTACAGCCATTCATTGAACTGAGTACACTGTCCCCAATGAAGGAGTTAGAGAAAGGTTCTATGGAGCTGAAGGGTTTGCAGTCCCTTAGGACGAACAACAATTACTAACTAGTACCCTCAGAGCTCCCAAGGACCCAACCACCAATCAAGGACTATACAGGGTGGGACTGAATGTTCTGGCAGCATGTGTATAGTAGAGGATTGCAAATTCGATCATCAATAGGAGGAATGGACCTCGGCCTTGTGAAGGTTTTGTGCCCCAGTGTAGGGGAATGCCAGGACCAATAAGTGGGAGAGGGTGGGGTGGCAGGCATGGGGAGGGGGGAGGCAAAAGGAGTTTGTTCTTGTTGTTTTTGTTTGTTTGTTTGTTTTTTGGAGGGGAACCTGGGAAAGGGAAAATTTACATGTAAATAAAGAAAATATCTAATAAAAAAACACTAAAAAAAAAAAAAAGAAGATGAGGTTATGGGCTGGAGAGATGGCTCAGCGGTGAAGAGCAGTGACTGCTCTTCTAAAGGTCCTGAGTTCAAATCCCAACAACCACGTGGTGCCTCACAACCATCTGTAATGAGATCTGATGTCCTCTTCTGGGGTGTCTGAAGACAGCTACAATGTACTTATATATAATAAATAAATAAATCTTAAAAAAATATTGCTATTTATAAAGGGAAAATAACTTTAACTAATAGAGAAGAGCATGATCTTTTATAAAGTAGATATTTTAAAATTTGAATATTTAAGTAATTCAATTGAAATAATGCAACAAGAGTCTCTTTTCATGAGGCTATGACATTTTTTCCGGCTCAGCAGTGATTCATATAGAGGGGCAAGAAAGAGATACATGTAAAGATATGTGAAACTACTATTGCAAGGCCCAATTGTAGAACCCTGGATGTGAAAATCTGCATGGAGCCTGGGGATAAGACACATGTCCAGGAGAGGATAATAACTTGATGGCAAACATCAAGTTTCAAAGATTTCTATATAGCTATAAAGGTTCAACATATACAAGCTCAGATCATGCCTACAGGGTTAAGATTTGAGCAAACTAGGGAGAGACAAGCATCCTTCAATTTACCAAAAATGATAGTATTATGTATGATTTTGTTCAGTCTTAAGAAAAGCCTAGCTGAGATTGTTCAAAAGTTGACCTCAGGCAAAGAATTCAGGTTCACCAAAGACCAAAACAAACCAGAAGAAACCTCTACAGGTTGCATAACAAATCTTTATGAAAACACAGTCAAAGAAATAGCTTTCATTATTTTAATCACTGATAGTATAATGCAAGTTGAATTTGAATTTTTTATACACATCAATACTGTAGTTTATGTAGTATATCATATTAAGTTTTAATGTACATAAGAATACAATGAGTACATTGAAACTGTAATTCTGAATCACTCTGACCTCTGCTTACTTCACATAATCTTTTCCTTTAATTATAGGTCTCTTTTTGTTTTATTAAGCACTTAGTGATAAAAATAAGACAAACATTTAAACTTAAAACATATAAAGATATTCATAGATATACATGAATATAACATTCTCTAAAATATGCAGAAATATTAAATATCATTTGTTACAAGAGAACTGCAAATCAATATAGAAAACAAAATAACACTGACTGACAAGAAAACTGTGAGAAAAATATTGATAATATTAAATGTTGTGACCCTGACTCTCACATAGTGCAACACAAATATTAAATATTTTAACCCTGTGAATAAGCTAATTTCTTTTTTTATTAGATGTTTTTTATTTACATGTCATATAATATCTCCTTTCCCAGGTTCCCCTTCAAAATAAAACAAAAACAAAAACAAAAACAAACTCCTGTTCCCACCCCCTCCCCCTGCTCACCACTCTACCCTTTCCTGCTTACTGGCCCTGGCATTCCCCTACACTGGGGCATAGAACCTTCACAGGGCCAAGGGCCTCTCCTTCCATTGATGACTGACTTGGCCATCTTCTGCTATATATATGCTACTGGAGCCATTAGCCCCACCATATGTACTCTTTGGTTGGTGGTTTAGTCCCTGGGAGCTCTGAGGGTACTATGTAGTTCATATTGTTGTTCGTTCTAAGGGGATGCAAGCCCTTCAGCTCCTTGGGTCCTTTCTCTAGCTTCATCATTGGGGACACTGTACTCAGTACAATGGATGGCTGTGAGCCTCTACTTCTATATTAGTTGGGTACTGTCAGAGCCTCTCAGGAGATAGCTATATCAGGCTTCTGTCACCCAGCAGAATAAGGTAATTCCTTAAACAGATATATATTTGCATGCAATGTGAGATTTAATACCTTGACATCACCTCAAGCTAATGAACAACGTATATACATGAAATGATCTACAAAAAATTGTCCTAGGAACACTATGTATAAAGTCATATACTGATGACATTTGAGTGGACATCAAAAAAGTAAATGGGTAAACATCATATGGCATATCAGATATTAAATACTATTCACTGTTACAAAGAAAAGTATCTTTACTCTACCTGACAATTTTATACTCAAAAATTGTATGTTATACCAAAGATCTAAGCTAAGGACACTTTCTGTTGCTTTATCTCATTCAATAAAATGCCTAGAAATGTGAGTGGTGTGTACATCTGTGGTTTATATTTATGTTTGCATATGTTCAAACCAATTAAATAATCAGATTTATAAATACAGTGCTTCCTAAATATATCAGTTACATATTTCAAATATTTGTTTGCATTGCAATGGATATGGGAGGTGATGTGGATCACAAGCACCATTTTGTCATATTGAATTTAGAGAAGATATTATGAGACCATATTAAGATGATGATGACACAATGATACTATTTCCATGTATCATAGAAAGTGAAGCTGTAAGTCATGCTTTTTCTAATGTAATAATGATATGACTACTTCAGTAATTTTCAAATTCATACAACATGTGAGTTGCATATCATAATATCATATACAATATTTATTATATGCTTACATGCAATTGTAATCATCATTGAATCATATGCTTAATATCTCAGTCATTGGAAGTCAAGTCTATCTTTCAGAGACATATGCATATATAAAAAATTATAATTACTTGTAGCTATTGTGAAGGGAGTTGTTTCCCTAATTTCTTTCACAGCCTGTTTATTATTCTATAAAGGGAGAATACTGATTTATTTGAGTTAATTATATATCCAGTCACTTTGATGAAATTGTTTATCAGCTGGAAAAGTTCTCTGGTAGAACTTGCTCATGTATATTATCATATCATCTGCAAATAATGATACCTTTATTTCTTTTTTGCCAATTAGTATCACTTTGATCTCTTTTACTTGTCTTATTGTTTTAGTCAGCATTTCGGGTACTATATTGAAAAGATATGAGGAGAGTGGGCATCCTTGGAAAGTAAATTCAGAACCATATCTGATTAGAGAGAGGCTGGGACAACAAACTGGGGAATGATCTCTCAGAGGAGGAGATCAGAGACTATTTGAGCCCTTTTGTTAGTTGTAGGAAATGCCTCTACCCACCCCAAGAAGGTTTCCACCAAAACCAGGAGGTACTTGGCACATCTGACAGTGGGCATGTGGATAAAGTCAAGTTGCCAGTCAGTTCCAGGAAGGGAACCTCTAACCTGATAGGTAAGAAAAGTGGTGCTATGATACTTTGAGTTGGAGTCAGACTTCTGAGAAATTTTTTGCAAGAAGCAGTGATAGATTTTAAGAAGCTAATGTCCTCAGGAGTAGGCTGTACTTGGGTCTTAACAAAAGAAGACAATGCTTGGCTGTTAAGATGAAAGAGTTGGTAAAGATAGGACAGAGTTTGGCAGGTGTCAGGCGGTGTACTGGCTGGTTTTGTGTCAACTTGACACAAGCTGGAGTTATCACAGAGAAAGGAGCTTCAGTTGAGGAAACACCTCCATCAGATCCAACTGTAAGACTTTTTCTCAATTAGTGATCAAAGAGGGAGGGCCTCTTGTGGGTGGTACCATACCTGGGATGGTAGTCTTGTGTTCTATAAGAAATCAAGCTAAGCAAGCCAGCAAGGAACATCTTTCCATGGCCTCTGAGTCAGTTCCTACTTCCTGACCTGCTTGGGTTCCAGTCCTCACTTTCTCTGATGATCAACAGCAATGCAGAAGTAAGCTGAATAAACCCTTTTCTCCCCAACTTGCTTCTTGGTCATAATGTTTGTACAGGAATAGAAACCCTGACTAAAACAAATTGGTACCAGGAGTGGGGTATTCCTGTGACAGCCTGACCATGTTTGGAGAGGACTGTGAAAGGACTTTAAAACTTTGAGCCAGAAGAACCATTGGTTGTTAAGAGCTCTGTAGGATGTTGTGTAAGAGCATAGAAGAGAATGTTGAGAACAGTGCAGAAGATGGAGGCCTGGCTTGTGAAATTTCAGAGGGAAGTTTAAAGACTCTTATCAGGGCCATGTTGTTTTGATTGTGAAGATTCTGTGGTTCTGGTTAGCTGGGGCTGAAGTATCAGCTGTGATTAACAAGATACCAGAACTACTAAAGTGAAAACTTTACATTACTGGGACTATTAATGCTGGTTAGCTGGAGCTAAGAAATTAGTGGTGATTAAGAAGAGACTACCACCATTGAGGTGACATCTTCTGGGAAGTGTTTTCTGAGATCAAAGAGGTTGTGTTCCAGAGATAGCCAAAGTTGTACCTTGTTCTCCAGCAGGACTTGGTAATGTGTAAGAGTCATCTAGGTGGTACTTATTTTGAAGGCATAAAAGGGTCATAAAGAGCAGTTGAGGCTCCCCACAGTGAAAGGCCATGGAAGGCCTTTGGTGAAGGAACAACCTCGGTTTGCAATTGATGGCCCAGGCCTGAAGGGGTCATGCAAAGAAATTGAAACTTGGCACCGTGAAGACAGTCTATGAGAGGCTATTGGTGAAACCTAGTTATAACAGAAGACAGGAGTATTTTGGAAATGACAGTACCATGCAATGACCACTAAGGACTGCAGCAGCAGTGGAGTACAGGTATCTGAAGTCTAGAAGACAAGATGTGTGCTACAAAGGACAGAGCTGGAGAAGTGACCCAAGCCCTTAGAGGAGCCCAGAAGATCGTGAGTTAGATCCAAGACATTGGTTTTGCTTTTGATTGTGACTGTGCCCTGATATTTTTCCCTCTTGAAAGAAGAAAGTATTTTAGTGGAGCCAACAGTTAAGAGACTTTTAATTGTAAAATAAATAAATAAATAAATAAAAATAAAAAAACCTTTGAATTTTAAAAGAGATTAGATATTTTAAAGAGATTGAAATTTTAAAAATTTGCAAAGACTATGAGACTTTTAAAGTTAGTTAGATGTTGTGGATGAATAAAAAAGTAAGGGTTGAGGCTTAATAGTGATGTGTTTGTGTGTCAAGTTGACAAGGCATCAATTGTACTGATTGGTTTTGTGTTAATTTGACACAAGCTGGAGTTATCACAGAGAAAGGAGCTTCAGTTGAGGAAATACCTCCATCAGATCCAACTGTAAGATTTCTATTAGTGATCAAAGAGGGAAGGCCCCTTGTATCCCTGGGATGGTAGTCTTGTACTCTATAAGAAATCAAGCTAAACAAGCCAGCAAGGAACATCTCTCCATGGCCTCTGCATCAGCTTCTACTTCCTGACCTGCTTGGGTTCCAGTCCTGACTTCCTCTGGTGATCAACAACAATGTAGAAGTAAGCTGAATAAACCCTTTCCTCCCCAACTTGCTTCTTGGTAATAATATTTGTGCAGGAATAGAAACCTTGACTAAAACAGGCGGTAAAGAAGGTGGAGATGTAGGTTGCAGTGTAAGAATGTCCTGGGGAGGATAAGACAAGTCTAGGCCTCTAAGTGCTGAAGCTCTAGCTGCCTTGTTAGCTCAGTTGTTTCCCTTGGAGAAAATAGGGTCATCTGTCTGGTGGGATCTACAATGGACAATCCCAATGGCTATGAGAAGATTGGAGGCCTTTAGCATAGCCATAAATTGGTTTGCATTAGTTACTGATCCTCCTTTTGTGGTAAGCAACCCATGCTCCTTCCAGATAGCAATGTGGGACAGGAGGATATGAAAAAGCATATTTGGAATCTGTGTATATGTTGAGGGATTGTCCCTGTGCCAGTTGAAAGACATAGGAAAGGACTATTAGTTCAGCCTGTTGATTAGTGATGTGAGTAGGAAGGGCCTGTTCATCCACCACCTCAATATCTGACACTATGGCATAACCAGCTTTTCTAGCCCCTTCTTGAAAAAAGGAGCTGCCATCTGTGTACCAGGTATAGATGGCCTGCGGCGATGTGCCCTACTGTATGTGTGAACGATGAGGTCATGTAGACAAGTGACCACCACACAAGGTTGGTAGAATAAGGTAGCCAGGTGTGAAGTAGGCAGAAGAGCAAGGGTGCCCTCCCAGCTTGTGCTAATTTGGTATTCCTATGCTAATTCTCTGGTTCTGCTGGAGGCAAGGACCAGGAAGTTCCAATCTAGCAGTTCCTGCTAATTCTCTGGGTCTAGCTGGATGGAAGCCCTTGGATTACTTTCTAGTACGTAAAACAGTTCTGACTCTTGGGGAGCTGCCCTAAGGAATGTGCTTAACCTCTGTTGCTAACTCTGAGAAAAAAACCTGACTGACCAGGCAGATTCCTTGAGAGAAATTCCAAACTAAGGACAGCTTGGAATTGAATTAGGATATATTGGAACATTGTGCTGGTCAGGAAACAATGCCCAATCTTAGCCATTAATGAATCATTTCTTGGGGTACCTTTATGCCTAAATAAGAGGGCGTGTTGATGATTGGAAAGACTAATCTGGAACAGATCTGAGTTAGGAGATGCCAGCGACTATCTGAATACCCAAGAGGCACAAGCTCCCTTTTGGGGCTATAACCCCTCTCATCCTTAATCTGGCTTTTACCCCTGATAATTTGGATATGACTGGAGTAGATGAGTGGGCGTGGCAAGGGTGTAATCTTCTATTAGAGCTATCTGAAGGGAAAGAACCCTAGAAAGAGGTAGAGTCTGTAAGCCTTTATAAGTTAGGTGCTGTGACAATGTATGAGAAGAGAAGACAGTTATAGGTGATCCAAAGTTTAGGTTTTTTTGACTCTCAAATAAGGAGTTCAGTGGCTAATAAGGTAAAGATATGAAGTGCCCATCCCTGGATGGTTAGATCTAGTTTTTTTGATAACTATGCTACAGGTGCAAAAGAAAGTTCCAGTTGATGATCTAAGATTCCAAGGGTAAATCCCTCTTTTTCAGTTGCATAAAGGGAAAAAAGGACAAATCTGGTCAGGGAAATATAAAAATGTGGCCTTAAGGAGAGCCTGTTGAAGCTGTTTGAAAGGGCTTGGTAATAGATATGAAAAGAGGGACATGGGTGGGGCCTAATGCTGCTTCTTATAAGGGACAAGAAAGGAGGTAAAAGGAAGGAACCCATGAACATAAAAAACTAGCTATTCCTAGAAATGATAAAATCTCCTCCTTTGTAGAAGGAACAGTTAGAGACTGAATCTGATTTTTTTTTTCTATCTAATGTTATAGCCTTGTAGGTTAGGATAATTGTTAGTCCCAAATAGGTGACCTGAGGGGTGAACAGTTGGACTTTAGAAGGTGAGGTCCTGTAGCTTAAACTGGAGAGGAAATTTAGAAGAGCAGAGGCGTCAGCTTGGCTAATTTTAGAGAGGGGCTACAGAGAAGTACATCATCTACATAAAGTATAACCTTAGATTTAGGGAGAGACAAAGATAGTAAGTCAGAAACCAGGGCCTGACCAAATAGATGTGGGTTGTCCTGGAATCCCTGAGGTAGAACAGTCCAGGTAAGTTGGGTAGAAAAGTGGGTATCAGGATCTATCTGGGTGAAGGCAAATAAGTTTTCTGACTGAGCATCTAGAGGTATAGAGAAAAATGAATACTTGAGATCTAGGACTGAGAAATGGGAAGTCCCTGAAGGAATAGTGGAGAGAAGTGTGTAAGGGTTAGCCACAACCAGATGGAGAGGAACCACTACAGAATTAATGCACCTGAGGTCTTAAACCAGGTGATAGTTACCATTAGGCTTCTTAACTGCTAGTATAGGGGTGTTGAAGGGGAAAGAGGTGGGACGAAGGAGGTTTTTTTCTCAAGAGGTCAGAAATAATAGGCTTAAGTCCCCTGAGGCTCTGGAGAGAGAGAAGTTATTGAGCTTGGGTTATGTAGCTGGTAGAGTCCAGTCATTGGATGACAACAGGAGAATGGTGTTTAGCAACAGAGGGGTTCTGGATGTCCCAGACCCTGGGATCTCCCTGAGAGGCTATTAAAGGAAGTAACATGGTAGTGTTAGTAGGTTGGCAGGCTAGAAGAAGCAGCAGAGGAACTGCTGGCGAGCTTGGGTTTAGGCAAATGTAGGGAGCAAAGGAAATAGAGGCTCCTAACCTATCTATAAGATCCCTTCCTGATATGGGGACAGGACATGTTGGTATGGGGGACAGGTACACCCCTAAAAATGCAACTAAGTGGTAGGGTCTGGTAAGGGAAGTAAGGTTGTCCTCCTACCCTGACAATAGGAAAACAAGGAGAAGTGGGTCCCCAAAACTCTGTAACGCTTGAGTAAGTGGCTCCAGTGTCCAAGAGGAAGGAGATAGGCCACCCACATACCATGATATCTACCCGGGGTCCCTGCTAGTGATGGCAGTGGTTGGATCAGAGGAGCTCGAGCCTCCTCAGTCAGCCATAGCCAAGCCTACGAGATCAGTTTGAGGGTTATCTGCAAGTGATGTCCCCTTTTTCTGGGTAACATAAGGGCAATCAACAGCACAATGTTTCTCTTGATGGCACCTAGAGCATGGCCGGAGGTTAGAGCAGGCTTTTGCCCAATGGCCTTTTTGACCACATTTGTATCAGGTACCTGGTGGTCTCTGAGTCCTAGAAGACCATGAGTCAGGAGTAGTGGCTGGGGCTGGTTGGACATCCTTTGCCAGCGTATGGTATTTTTGTTTGCGGACTTTGTCATCTCTTCCATGGTACACTTTGAAGGCCAGCGCTAAGACTTCTACCTGTGGAGTTAGGGGTCCCCTCTCCAGTTTTTTTAAGTTTAGTTCTTATGTCGGAGTAGCTCTGGGAAAAGAAGTAGGTCATCAGAATTTGCTTACCTTCTGGGTTTTCAGGGTCCAGATTGGTATGCTGTAATAAAGCCTTTGTAAGGTGTTCTAAAAATTGAGATGGATTCTCCTGCTTGTCCTGGACAACTTCTTGGTATTTTTCAAAATTTACTGGCTTTAAGGCAGTTTTTCTAAGATGGTCCAGAGGACATGTGAAAAACCTGTCTCTGGCTAAAATACCACTTGCAGAATTGTAATTCCAGTGGGGATCCTGGTCCAGCACTCTCTCAGAGCCAATTGGGTATGTACCATTTGATTGATGAATTCCATCTTGATGCACTCTTGCCTCTTCCCAGACTTGTCTGCATTCCTCAGGAAGAAACTTGGAAGAGTTAGAAGTATAGGAACCTAGCCTGTTTTTGTTTAAGGAAGTTCACTAAGCAAGAACGAAAAATGTACTCTGTCAAGGCCATCTACCCCAGTAACATCTCTTAGAGGAAGGACCTTTGCTAGGTCAGGTGTCTCTAGAGAGGAAGGACTTGGGAGTTTGACTGTGGCCTTAGAGCTGGTGACAGGAAGAGTGAAGGTAGCTGCCAACGTGGGGGCATTTGGAGTGACGCACAGCTGGCACAAAAGAAGGGGAGTGTCTGGAGAGGTAGAGCTAGCAGGCTCTGGGGTATCTTGGTGAGAAGGAGAAACTGAGGCAGCAGTTTAGTTTTTCGGCAGTGTGGAGACAGGTCTGCAGTGAAAAGGAGGTGGTTCATTAGCTGGATCCAGCATTGTAGTGTCATCTAACGGAGGTTGTGTAGATTTCTTAGCTAAGAGAAGTTGGCTTGGGGAACAAGAAGAGCACAGGGAGTGATTGGAGTGAAGACAGATAAATGCCTGGACATAGGGGACCTCTTTCCATTTACTGGCAGTATGTATTAAGATCCCTAAAATAGTTGGATCTAGGCTACCATTAGTTGGCCACTTCCATCTAGTTGGTACTTAATCCAGATCTTATTGAAGAGATAAATTAATTTTGATGCCTTTAAGTCAGGTATTAGCTTCAAAAATTTGAGATTTTCCAGAAGACATCACAGTGGGGTGTCTGGAGGTATGTTCAAAGACATCACAGCACTCATTTGAGGGGTTATTGAACTATTCATAATGGTGTCCCAAGAATAGTCCAAAAAACAAAAAGAAATCAGTCAGGCTAGTGGCCCAAGTCATCACACGGCCCCCCTAGTGATTACACAGTAAGCCTCAGGCTTACTGCAGAAAGCAATTTCAGGGATTTCTTTAAACACCTGCAAGAGCCTGGAAGGGGAAGGGAACTAGAGCTGCTTTCGAGGGAATGGTCTCCCAATGGATGTCCTAACTCATATGTCAGCTGGGAGGCATGGCTGTAAAATGCAAACCCCGGAAAAGGCTGGCCAGGCTGTATCTGGAAACTAGAGGCCCTCCCATCACCTGATCCTACCAGTTAATATGCCAGTATCTGTGTGAGAATTATAGCAGACTGATAAATAGAAACATGAAACTGAATTGTTAAGTGTGGGCCCAGACAGACGCCATCCCCACAAGATAGAAGAGGGGGGCATAGCTTACATGGTAGAAGTTAGTATGTCCTGCAGTGCATGGTGAGTGGCTTGGCTGTCTGGTGGCTAGGCTTTGGCAGCAGTGGCTGCAGCAGCTTGCCTGGTGAAAGCCTGTGATTCTCTTAGCCACCAGCTGAGGGGGCTGTGAACTCACATAGTCTTGGCAGCTGAGGTATGTGGCCAGTCCATGTGGCTATGATCTCCACCAGTCCCCGCTGCAGAGCTCCACAGCAGCTGTTGATGGAACTGATAAGTTCCTGAGTTTCAGCACTAAATGATGTGTTAGAACAGAGGCTTGTGTCAGCACACACCACACACTAGGCCCAAACAGTTTCACTTGTGAGAGGTTTAATTGGGAGAGAGAGACAGGCTGGTGGCAGAAAGAGAAGAAGAGGGAGAGAGAGTGAGGGAGGAGTGTTCCACCATATGAGTGGTGATTTGATGGCTGGAGATCAAGGTAGGAGGTAAGCACAAAGGATTGTGGGAATATGGTGGCTGTTGCCTTGGCAACAGGTTTGTGAGGCCTGCCTACGTGACATTACAGATTTCAGAGGTCCTGGCTTCAACACAAAACCAGGTACACTGAATCTAATAAAAGATAAAGTGGGAAAGAGCCTTGAACTCATTGGCACAGGGGGAAATTTCCTAAAGGAAACTCCAATGGCTCATGCTCTAAGATCAAAAATTGATAAATAGGACCTCATGAAACTGGAAAGCTTCTGCAAAGCAAAGGACATAGTCAATAAGACAAATCTGCAACCTACAGATTGGGAAAAATTCTTCACTAATTCCACAGCCTATAGAGGGCTAACATCCAAAATATATAAATAACTCAAGAAGCTAACCACCAACAAATCAAAGAACCCAATTAAAATGGGGTATAGAACTACACCAAGAATTCACAGGAAAGGAATATCGAATGGCTGAGAAGCACTTAAAATATGTTTAAAGTCCTTAGTGATCCTGAAATGGAACCCTAAACGACCCTGATATTCCACCTTACACCAATCAGAATGGCTAAGATCAAAACCACAGGTAACAACATATATTGGCGTGGATGTGGAGAAAGAGTAATACTCCTCCATTGCTGGTGGAATTTCAAACTGGTATAACCACTCTGGAAAACAATCTAGAGGTTCCTCAGAAAATTAGAAATAGAACTAGCTGAAGATCCAGCAATACCACTCTTGGGAATATATCCAAAAGATGCCCCAACATGCCACAGGCTCATGTTCTACTATGTTCACAGTGGCCTTATTTGTGATACCCAGAAGCTGGAAAAAACCGAGATGTCCCAGAACACAAGAATATATACAGAAAATGTGTTTCATTTACACAATGGAATACAACTCAGCTATCAGTAACGAGTACATCCTGAGTTTTGCAAGAAATGGATTGAACTAGAAATTATCCTGAGTGAGGTAACTTAGAGCCAAAAGGACATGCATGGTATGTACTCACTAGAGAGAGAAAGAGAGAGAGACAGAGAGAGAGACAGACAGAGACAGACAGAGACAGAGACAGAGACAGAGACAGAGACAGAATACCCAAGATACAGTCCACAGAACTCAAAAAGGTCAACAAGCTGATGAGTCCAAGTAAAAACTCTTCAGTTCTACTTGGGAGGGAGTAAAAAGTAATCACAAGTGGGTAAGGAGGAAGGGACTTGGTAGGAAAAGTGGAATGGAGGTGGCAGGGAGAGGGGAACCTGATTTGGTATTGTGTGAGGGAAAAGGACTGAAACCCTGAGGACCAACAGAAAGAATGGAAAGAGACAGCCTCAGGTGGTAGGAGTTTTGGGAGTATCCTCCAGAATTCACCAGAGACCTGGGAGGTGAGAAAATCTTGAGACTCAAAAGGAGGGACTTCAGATGAAATGCAGGACAGTAGGGAGAGGGAACTTATAGAACCCACCTCCAGCAGGAAGACAGGACATCAAGTGAGGGAGGGGATTCCTATCCTTCAGTCAAAGCTCTGATCCATAATTGTTCCTGTCTAACAGAATTGCAGAGTTGGAAATGGAGAGGAGACTGAGGAAAAGAAAAGCCAGCAACAGTCCCAAAGTCAGATCCAGCTTAAGGGGAGGTCCTAAGGTCTGGCACAATTACTGATGCTATGGAGCACTCACAAAAAAGGACCTAGCATGACTGCACTATGGAATACCCCACAAGCCCTGAAAGAGTCAAATACATATATTTGCACCCAATCAGTGGAAAGAAGCTGCTGACCCATGTGGTTGAATTAAGGAAAGCCTGGAAGAAGAAGCTGAGGAGGACGGCAACTGTGTCTCCACCAATCAAGCAACAAATACAAGCTGTTATGAGGCCCCCAACACATACAGCAGAGGACTGCTGTGTCTGGCTTCAGCCAGAGAAGATACATATAGCCTTCAAGAGGCTGGGAGTTCCAGGGAGTTTAGAGGTCTGGTTGGGTGGAGGGTGGAGGTTGGGGACATTCTCATGGAGACAGGGGTGTTGTAGGAGGTATAAGATGTGTAATGGTTGGATAGTGGACTAGGGGTGGGGTGGGGTAATAAAATCGGGAATGTAAATAAATAAATAAAAATGAAAAAATTATATTATATACAAGGAGTATTAAAAGGAATTTCTGTGACATGTGAGAAATTAAATTATTATCAAATTAGACAATAAGCATGCTAACATTAGAAATTAAGGTCATATAATTATTTTATTAACACTTAGTTGCTTTCTCTATATCTTCTTTTGCTTTATGCATTTGTATTAATTTTAAATGAAATGTATTATATCATTGCTGAGTTTGAGAATCTGATAAAGCCAATCGAAGTAACTAAAACTGTGTTATACAAGAAAAGAGTATCAACTAACAAGACATTACAAGTGATGATGATGGATTATTGACCAAGCCAGCTCAGTCAGTCAAGAGGAACTCAAGTAAGGGAGTAGGGATTGAAAAAGAAAAACAGATAAAATTATAACTCCAGCCTGTACTGAGGCTGAAGTACCTTTATTCTTTCCCAGTCTGCTTTTATATCATTCTAGGTACATCCAAAATACATGGTCATTTCTTAGATCAAAGACAAATTAATCAAACAAAGTAGGAAAGAAGGAGATCACACAAGAAAAGAAATTAAGCAGTGTAGTAAGCAAAAGATCACATAAGGAAATAATTCAGCAAAATATGAAACAAAGCCCCATGGTCACTATTGTTCTTGTCTAAGCCTAATCCCTTGTCAAAGCCCAGTAACAAATGCCAAACTTCTAGAAAAGGCACCAAAAGCTCTCAACACATTTAAATCGTGCAACAATTTGTTGCAAAGAACATGCATTAAACATTAAACAAGGAAGGTGCAAAATAAATTAAAGGTCACACATTCAAAATCAACTCCAATTAGTTCCCTCAGCTTTCTTCTATAGAAATATTTGCCAGGAAACTCATTAAGAGGCGTACTATTTAATCCTTCAAAACTGACCCTGTACTTGAATCTAAAAACACTGAAACCAATAAACTGAAAGTAGTTCTATGTAACATAAAACCGATGAATAAGAAAGAAAGGGACAGAGATAAAAAGACAGGTTAACCTTCTCCAAAGAGCTATCAAGTTACTGCCCTAGGTAGGATATGTTAAAGTTTTAAGCACAGAACTTCCTATAGATTTTCAGTTTCTCACTTTTCTATGAGAAAAAAAATATATATATATGTATATATATGCATATATATACATATATATATTGCAAGCAGTCATTTTTGTGAAGAAGAGCTACAAACCTCTCAAACATGTCAATTTCCCAATGTCGCATTGATTCAAGTCTCAGAATTACATCTGACTTGGAAAAACATATCTGGGATTCATTCATATTCAGCAAACTGCCCTTATGAGTGGAGAAGTAATAGTCCATAAATCTCAATTTCTCATCTGGTAAAGGGAATAATAATAATATGAACTTTGTCAATGTCTTTCTTTAAAATTATAAAAATATATATTTAGCTGTGTTCCAAATATTAAATTTCTGTAGTGGACAACATTTGAAATTGATCACCACTTCGTCATTTCTCAGTAGTTTTAACTTTAATCTGATATTGATGTTGATGTAAATGGCTTTGAAAGTATAATAAAATAGCAGCTAGTGGGGCTTTAACCAGGGGGTTAATATATGTTGTCTTGATCTAGCTTTGAAAGCTTTACATGAACAATACTTGTCCTGTCTTTTGGAAAAATCTGAAATTCAAATATTTAAATTTGTGAGGGCTTAGATTCAGTCTGAGCCTGGAATGCCAATGCCGGTCAGAAGCTTCTATAAATTGAAAGTGGATCACTATTAGTAGGCAGGAGGACAAAATAGAGGGGCAGGCATTACTTGTAACTTACCAGAGAAGAGTTCAGCTATCAACTTTCATTAACTTTGATGTAGGGTTTTTTCCCCCTGTGTGATCCTAAGCAGAAAGATCCTGGTATTTCCCATCTAGACTTCTGAATAATGTGAATTGTTAAGTCAGTGTACTTTTGCGCAAGTAAATTTGTGGTAATTGGCTGCATGGTAATAGAAAACTAATACAATTTTACATAATAAAATCTACTTTCTCACCCACTTAGTTGGTTATAAGCAAACCTTATTGCCCTCTTTCCCCAACACAGCAGTCTACTGAGTGTCATGCCTGCAGGCTGAGGATAATGTTTATTATAAATGATTACAAACATTTGTATAACTCTTTTAGTAGCTAACAGCATTTGAGTAAAAAAAAAATTCACAAGTTTTTAATATTGTATCATACAGATTAAGTCATTTCTAGGACCATAGCAATTCACTACTGGAGGTGCTTCTGACCTGGAATAGCTCTTTTACTATTAAGTGGTAAAATCCCAAATTACAGTCAATAAAGCAAATCTTATAACAAAAATACATAGTCATATTTACCTCCAATCTAATCCTAAAGAAAGTTTTCCAATTTTCAATTAATGTGAAACCAAAACATGTGTCTGAGTAATTCCATTTTGCCTATAGGTTTTCAGTTTATATTAAATATTTTCTTTTGTAGTAGATTGGGCAGTAGGGGAAAATGAAGCATGGACTTACCAAGATTTCAGTCTGTAGACCTTGGAGGAACAGGGATGGTGCAATGAAACAAAACTGAAGCTGCATTCAATTTTATCGCACTTGGTAGGCTGAGTTTGGATGACTAGAATGTTAAAAACAGCCTGAGCTACATTGGCACACCAGATGTCAAAAATTGCCAGAGAAAGAGACAGTGAGGAGGAGGGAGAAGAGAGAGAAGGAAGAGTGTTGGATGTGAGACAGAAAAGATGGAGGGAGGAAGGGAAGTACAGAAGTTAACTATGATTTGCAGGAACAAAAAAAAGGAGTAGAATATGAGGGAATGGCCAGCCAATTACTGGCCCAACTTGAGACCCATTGCAAGGACAAGAACCAATCCCTGAAACTATTAAAGATACTGTTATGCTTGCTTAGAATACCTGTCCTGTGTGAGGCTCTACCTAGCAAATGACCTAAACAGAAGCAAAGATCCATAGTCAATTATTTGAGAGAGCTCAGGTAGTCTTGTGGAATAGTTGAAGGAAGAATTGAGGGACCTAGAGGGAATAGAAACTCCATAGGAAGACCAAAAGAGTCATCTAACCTGGACCCTTGGGAGCTCACCAAGGGTGAATCACCAGCTAAAGAGCATACATGGTCTGGAGCCCATCTCCCCAACTCCACCCCTACCTCCCACTTATATGTAGCAAATATGCAGCTTGCTCTTCTGGAGCAGGGGCTTATCCTGACTTGGTTAGCTGTCTGTGGATTCTATTTCCCTAACTGAGATGTAATGACTGAACTCGGTGGGAGAGGACATGCCCAGTCCCTCAGTGTCTTAGTGTACCAGGGTGGCTGGTAATCGAGGTTGGAGGTCTCCTTCTTCTCATAGGAGAAGAGGAGAGACTCAGTAGGGACTGTGTAAGGAGGAAGACTCAGAGGAAAGGGGGAGGGCTGCAATCACAATGTAAAGTGAATAAATAAATGAAAAAGAAATTGGAAAAGAAAAAATGTATCTATGCAGTTCATGTGACTAAATGGTAGAACATTTGCCTCACATACACAAGGCCCTTCTTTGTATATCAGTACTGCAATAATCAACAAATTTGGGATTAATAGAATATTACTATTAACAGGAGCTCATTTATAAATTAAGAACAGAATGTATGTGGTGATATCTCTATAAGATGGTACATGGGCAATTTTATGTAATGTTTAAGTATAGTTGTAAATAGTTTAATTTGTGTAGCATTTATGTGCTACCCTATATACATGATATTTATACAGTAAATAAGTTAAATACTAATTGATTTTGTAAAACACTTATGTGGACTATAATATGAGTATATACTATAGTCAATGTAATCACTTTTTCTGTTTTTTTTTTTAAATATATTTTTGACAGTGCAGAAAGATCCTTTCCTATTTTATTTTATTTTTATTGGTTATTTTATTTATTTACATTTCAAATGTTATCTCTTTTCCAGGATTCCCTTCCACAAACCCACAATTCCATCCCTAATCCTCCTGCTTCTATGAGAGTGCTACCCCATCCACTCATGAACTCCCACCTCACCAGTTGAAAGAACAGTGTTTTGTTGTTGTTTATTTTTGGCAAAGTAAAGAAATAAAATGAAATTTAAAAATGCAAAATAAAACTCTATCTTTGCCTCTGTGTGCTAAAGTATGTATGATACTATTAATACAAATATTTTTCAAGACATTTTAGCATACATTTTAGTAATGCAGTTTAGTTAATTTTTAAACTTGAAAAATAGCATTAAATCACAAACTATTAAGTTGTTTATCTTTCTTGTTTGTTTCCTATTGGATTATGTAATTGCTCTTCTTAAAAGTAATTAGTGTAAGAGATTTAAATGTGAGCAGATTTCTTTGAAAAAGAACATTCCACCTAATGTTATGAGTTATTCTTCAGCAGTGTTTACTTGAGAAAATAGATAATTGAATGTTACTTGCAATCGGTATGCACATCACCATATTTTTAAAGTTTCATTTTATGGGTGGCAATGAGCATAGGGGACCTACTTTTATTTTTGTGCAAAGCAATAATTGTATCAAACTTCAAGAAAATTATATAAAGCTAATATTTATACCTCTCAATTCATATTTCCACAATAATTAGAAAGATTTATTTGATGTGGCAATAAATTATTTGAATACTGTAGAAAATTTACAACTTAAGACAAAGTCAATCTATCACCTTTTTTCACATAAATGCCTGTTTAAATGTCAGGAGTGAAATAAGCTTAAAGCCACAGCCTTTCCTGTGAACCACAGAACAACATATTTCTATCACTGCTCTTTGTCTTAGCAATGCAGGTTCATTTTAAAATTCATTAAGAACAATTGAAAATGCCAAAGTAAATTTTAGAAAATTTAATGCAGTAATTTAGTAAAAATTATCTAGTAAATTAGGTTGTCTTATCTTTTAATAAATGATAATACATAAATGGAAAATAAGAAGTAAATGGAGTTACAGAATTTTTTGAGATTATAATATACTTACAATATGTATCCTTTCTCCTAACAAACCTCACATATACTTTCCTTTCTTTCAAATTCATGGCTTATTTCTCATTATTATGGCATGCACATATGTTTATAAATACATATGTATCCCTAAATATAACCTGCTCAACCTGTATAGTAATACTTCTATGTATATTTTCAGTGATGACTATTTGATATTGGAAAACCAATTGTATTCTTCTGAAAGGAAGACTGTTTCTCCCAGTTTCAGTATTCTTTACTTGAGTGTAGTTCTTTCTGTAGGGTTGAGGCTTTATCAGCTTTCTCCCATCCACTTTGGCATGCCTAAACAAATCACCATTCCTTAGCTCATGTTTGGGCAGTCATGTTGATAAGACTTTCTGGGTATAGTTTGTGACATTCATAGGAGACACCATCTCACAGCAAACTATCTGATTTTGTCTATACAAACTTTTGCCCACCTTCTTTAATGTTTTCTGAGCCTCACCTATGGGGGTATTTTGTAGATAAATCTATCCAGTGGAACTGCGATCCTCAATTCTGAATTTTGAATGACTGTCATTTTTGTAGTGACTTCCATGTTTTTCAAAGAGAAGTTTCTTTGAAGAGGAGTAAAGACTATACTTATATGTAGTTTTAAGAATAAACGTTCACAATGTTGTTAGAGCTTATGTTGGTTTACTGAAGTAGTGGTTGTAGATTCTCTTTTTACTACACATGGATTCACAAACACTGATTGATTACATAGGTTTCCAGGGCCAGGCATGGATTCATTCTGGTTGAACAGATCTTAAGTCCAATTGGAGTTGATGGTTACTATATTCCACTGCTGCAACCTTTGTGTTATAGTGCTAGGCTGGTCACTCATATGGTACACAGGCATCATAGTTGGATAGAATGTTCATGGCTTCTCTTCCTTGGAAGCTTATATGTTGCCTTTTGGTATCATGAAAGCTAATCCTCATGAGGAAGAGATTCAGGTTAGTTCTAAAGTAGATGTATTTGGAGGACTCTTCTTGATATATATATATGATATATATATATATATATATATGATATATATGTGATATATTTATATATATGTATCAGTTGATTTTATCAAAATGGAATTTCAACCTTAGAACCACAACCAATGACAAACAGTGACAAGCTGTGAATTTGGAAGTGTCTTGAACAGTCCTGACCAGGGCTTCTCGTGACCTTTATTGGATTTTCTTCAGGCAAAATTTGGCTCTTGGAAAGAGTATAGTCAACCTAGATGATAAAAGTCACTAAAATTACTTACATATATTTATATCCACAGTTGCATATATGATCGATTTACAAGTTAAATTGGTAATATTGTGATTATTTTTATGCTTTTCCAGACATGCTTATTGTTATTTTACCCTCCTCTCTTCTACTTCTGTATTTTCCTTTCTCTATCTCTAAAGAACCTCACTCTTGCTTTCCAAGTTCATTAATCAGAATACTTGGATGCTCCTCTCTCCCTTACCCTCCACTAGCTTTCTTCTGAATTTAATTCCTCCCCCCCCCCACAGCCCAGCCTTCCAATTTCCCTGATCATCTCATTTGTATACTGATGTTTCCTTCTGTATTAGTTCCCAAACTGCCTAGACTATCAATGGTCCTGTTGTACCGAAATTCCTGGTTTCCTCAATTAGAACCCAATTACTCCAAGCTGTATGTTTACAACTAAAGATTTGAATCCTGGAGCTCTTAATGAGTGAACATGTGGCATTTGCTTTTGTGCAATTATGTTACTTCACTCAGCATGATCTTTTCTAGTCCCATCTATTTACTTGCAAAGTTTATGAATTAATTTTTCTTTACACCTGAATAATATTCAGTGTATATGTAACACATTTTCATTACTCATTCATGAGTGGAAGAATGTTTTTATTGTTTCCATTTTCTAACTATCATGATTAGACCATCAATGAGCATGGCAGTAGAAGAGGATGTCAAATCCTCCGGACATATGCCAAAAAGTGGTATAGCTGGATCATATGATAGATCTATCTTTATTTTTTGAGAGAGTTCTCCAAAATGATTTCCATAATCACTGGACCAGTTTGGAATCCCAAAGGAGACCCTGCATAGTCAAAACAATACTAAGCAAAGTGAACACTACAGGAAAGGTAAACAATTCACATCAATATTTACCACAATGATATATTAATATAAAATGATATTATATGATATTGACACAAAACAGACTTGTAGACCAATGGAACAAACTTAAAGCACTAAACATTAATATATGTAAGTTTAGTCACTGAATATTTGGAAATGATGCAAGAAATCCTAAGATCAGGAAAAGAAATCACCTTTAACAAATGATGCTGGAAAAACTGGATATCCACCTTCAAATAACACACTTAGATCAATATTTATTACTATGCATAAAAACTAATTTCAAATGGGTCAAACACCTAAACTTGAACCCTGTAACACTAAAAATGATAGTAGAAAAGAGATAGTGTAGTACCCTACTTGATATATGTTTAAGACCAGACTTTTTAAATAGGATTCCATCTAACCACGAATTAAGACCAACAATTGACACTGGAGACTTTATGTAACTAAGAACATTTCTGTATAGCTAAAGAAAGATGAATTGAGTGAAGAGAAAGCCTACATACTACAGGAGAATATTTGTTGTTGTATATTTAACAAAGAATTAGTATCCAGAATATATAAATACCCACAGAACAGATTCAAAGGAAATGAGTCATTTGAAAAAATATGGCCCCACTTCCTGAATAGAGAGTTTTCTAAAGAAAAATAATGGCTAAGGAATATTTAAAAAAAAATATTCATTGTCCCTTGCAATGAGGGCAATGCAAACCAAAACAACTTTACTATGATCATTTTACTATTGGTCAGAATGGCAAAGATCAGCCAGGTGTGGTGGCGCACGCCTTTAATCCCAGCACTTGGGAGGCAGAGGCAGGTGGATTTCTGAGTTTGAGGCCAGCCTGGTCTACAGAGTGAGTTCCAGGACAGCCAGGGCTATACAGAGAAACCCTGTCTCGAAAAAAAAAAATCAGTGGAACGCTGACAACAAATTTGGGAGGAGGGGCAAGTTTTGGTATATTTTAAAATAAAGTAACATGACAAGATAAAGTGTTCTTAACCAAATAATGGATTTATTACCATATGCTAAAGCAGTGAGAATGAAGTCTTATTAGCAAGATTAGGATCAACTCTTCTCGTTGTTTTAAAACAATAGGGAATTATAGTGCTCTAAGAAGTGAAGTAATAAAATAGATAATTCCAAAATCTGAAAATTAGGTGAGATAAATGTGGCCCTAAAACCTGGCTTGACTTTATGGCACTGATCTCCATGCAGTTTGGAATGGACTGGACAAAAGCTACTACTTACAAATTAAAAATAGGACCTACTGTATAAAAGCGGGTTTAGAAAACAATGGAATAGTAATTACTATTTTAAGATCCTTTGTTGGATAAATAATAGTAAATAGCCATTAAATTAAAGATTTTGCTGAGACAGAAAACTGGTAACTCTTTCAAGTATATATGGAGTGAATAATGATAGAGATTTTAGCACACTGGAAAACACTAATGTTAACAACCTTGGTGGTTTTGTAGGGAAAAATGCTAAACATAAACAATAAATATTGAGCAGAATTAGTCTGGGAACCTGTGCATAATGCATTAAGAAATATGAAACCAGTAAATTCTGTTTTCATTGACAAGGGTAAAAAAAGGTAACCACTGAGCAAAAGTTAGAAAAATTCATAAATTAGAAATTTATTGGTTGGCCTTTACAGCCCAACTTATCAATATGGGATTATTGGATAGAAATATGGAATATTGGAGGCTAGGTAAAGTTTGATAAAATTTGACCTCTAATTAAAATATGCTATAGAATTTATGCAGTTGTGTAAGATGGAAAAAAACCCAAACTATCTTAACACCATAGACTGATTATGCAAAGAATTACACTAGTACACTCAAAACAAAAAGCAATAAATTTCTAATATCAGGCATATAGATTATCAATATATACTATTTTCCTGGGTAAAATGTGTGATCTTAAGCAAATATCAAAAATGTATAAGAACTGTCTACATCTTCCATGTCAAAGAGGTGAATCTAGTATTCATAGATTACTTAATATTTAGAGAATTACTAAATTTATTAATGATAGAATATTAGGAGAGGAAGTTTTGAAATGCAAGTGAGTTTGAGGGTCTACAATTATTATATCAAATCAGAATCTCTCCTTATTAAGGATATTAAAGGCAATTTTATAAGGTTACTTTGTGTGTTTTGAATTTTGTATTTTTCTTTCCTGTTCTATTTAAATAACTAGTAAATTTGGGTGTGATAATATTTGTGGACTTGATGTTGAAGATTATCTTTTATAAGAAGTTATCAGAGAAGCTTTAAAACATTTACCATAGATTCTGAACAAATATAGGACATCTCTAAAACATCTCAACAAACCCATCATGTGTTGAATATGTACAATAATCAACCATGCAGTGAATGTGTACAGTGAGAAAACATCACTAAACAATAAGTAAAGCTATAGGATAGCATCATTTTCCTCTGGACTGGGTGCCCAAGGGAAGGTATCAGTCACTGTCACTGCCAGCCTCTTGAGAGAGTACAAAACCCTAAATTACTAGGAAAGGAAACAAATTACAATTCCAATTGTAAAAAAATGACCAATCAAGATTCCATTATAGAATATGTTCTAAAGTGAAAGTGGAAACCATTAATTTTATTATTAAAACTCAAAGAAAAAGAACCAAGGAAATAGATACCAAAAAAACAAATAACACAATAAAAATTGGGGTATATATCTAAATAGACATTTCTCAATAGAGGAATCTCAAATGACTGAGAAACACTTGAAATGTTCAACAACCTTAACTATCAGTCAAATGAAAATCAAAACAACTTTGAGATTCTATCTTATTCCTGTCAAATGGGCTAATATCAAAATTACATGACAGTTGATGTGTAAAAGGATGTAGTTCAAGGGAAACTCAATTGCTGGTGGGAGGGGAATCTTGTACGGTCATTATAGAAATTAGTATGGCAGTCTCTCAGAAAACTGGAGTTTGAACCACCTCATGTCCAGCTATAGCACTCTTGGGCATATATACTCAAAGGATGCTTCATCTTACCATAAGGACTCTTGTTGAATTACGTTCATTAGCAACTTTTTTTTTCATAATAACCAGAAACTGGAACAAATCTAGATGTCATTAACTCAGACAATGGAAAGAGAAAATATGGTACATTTACACAGGGGGATATTATTCACCAATTAAAAAATGATACCATGAAGCTTTCAGGCAAGTGCATGGAAGTATCTTCCTAAAGGAGGCAGTCAAGACGGAGAAAGACAGGCATGGTGTACACTCATTTATAAGTGGATATTAGCTATTAAGTAAAAGATTATCATGCTACCTACAACCCATAGATTCAGAGAGGCTAAGAAACAAGAAGGACTTAAGGGGAAGCAGGACACCCAGGGATCTCCAGAGGAAGTAGAAATGGGATATATTTTGCTGTTGGACGGGGGAGGGTGGGAGATGGAAGCAACAGGGCCCAGACAGCAGGGAGTAGAAGTAGAGAGTGCAGAGAGAGATGAGTACAATTGGAGGGCATTTGGGAGGGCTAGGTGGGAACCCAATGCAGTGAAAACTTCCTGGAATATATCAAGATGTCCTAGAAAAGACCTCTAGTAATTGGTAATAAGGCATCTGAACTGACAGTCTCTGACAACGAGGAAAGTCTTCTAGTGGTGGAATTGGGACACCACCCAGCCACCAAATCTTCAGCCTACAACCTGTCTTGTCTACAAGATATACTTTGTGATGGTGGCGCAAAAATTATTGGAATAGCCAAGCAATGACTGGTACAACTTGAGGCTCATGCCACTGGAATGAACCCATATCTGACAATGCCTGGAGTCAGAAAATGAAGGCTGATACTACAGAGACCTAGGACAGAATCAAACACAGCAGAAAAAAAAAGTTAATGAAAATTTGATGAACTGATTCCTAATGATATTCTGCTATATTCATGGATTGATTGGTGCTTAGCCCAACTGTCATCAGATATACCTCCATCAGCAACTAATGGGAGCAGATAGAGATATACAGGACAGGTAAACATTAGGCAGAGCTCGTGGAACCCAACAGAAAAGGGGCAGAGGAATCAAGTACATCATAAGAATACATAAAACCAACTAAGCCGGGCTCATAGGGGCTCCCAGAGACTAATGTGGCAATCACAGAGACTTCAAGATATTGTGCATGTATGCTATGTTTTTTTGTTTTTTGGGTTTTTTTTTTTTTTTTTTTTTTTTTTT
>JADRCD010209626.1:0-18219 GCA_019843815.1 Montemys delectorum | reverse complement strand
TCTCTCTCTCTCTCTCTCTCCTCTCTCTTTCTCTCTCTTGTCCAGGTGACATGTCTATAAAAGAGTTCCATACATGTATGTTTACAATTGTAGTGTGACCTTGACACTAAACATTTCTAACATTCTGAAACATCAAACATTTTTTCATTAAATCAGGTATATCTGAGAAATGGCTTAGTTCTAAAAATTGGGCAAATAATTACATTTTTGTTATCTGAGTAAACTGACAAAATCACAGTAGCTCTTCTGTTTTCCCTATGTGAGAGTCTCTCTCTCTCTCTCTCTCTCTCTCTCTCTCTCTCTCTCTCTCTCTCTCTCTCTCTTCCTACCTCTCTCTGTGTGTGTATGTGTTTGTGTGTGTGTGTGTGTGTGTGTGTGTGTATGTATATATTCTAAATCATTATATGCATTTCTGCTAGTTTTAAAAAGTATTTGATCCTGGATGACAAATAGATAATGAACTGATAAAATGTATAATCACTTCTTATTTGATCCCAATAAATGGATTACTGTATTATAATAGACCATAAATGGATCATCTCTGGTACCTCAATAAAAAATATTGTTAGTTCCCTTATATACTGATTTTCTAGCTATATACCCTCATTTATTCAAAGATTTTAGAACATCATAATAATAAACAAATAATAATATAAAATAATTATCAATAATTTACATGTATTTGTGTTAATTCATGATTGTTTCGACTTCTCAAAGCTACTTTAGCAGTGTGAAGTGATACTACCCTACAATACAAGCACTCTAGAGGTTACAACAGGATAATTAGAAATGAAGACATACTTGTTTCTCATAGTGAGAACATAATTTCAAAGAAAGTAATAAAGAACAATAATAAATGCTTATCTTATGGCTAACTATCTTTCTTGTTTTGGCATCCTTGACCACCCAGGGAATTTTGCTGTCTAAAATTTGGCACCACAGGCAAGTATCAAGTTGGTTATATTGGGCAAGCAATAAAATACAATATTCAATGATTTTCCCCCTTCTTTATCCTAATTAATCCAAAACCTTCCTCTTTTATTTCCATTTCCACATTTATCATCTTTTCCAGTATTGCTAACCTTTATTCATAATATATCTGTCATTCTAGCTCTGCTAAGCCTTGTTGAAGTACTCCATTCTTTTGTTGAAATAGTCCTCACTATTTGTCTGTCTGTTTATAGTTTTGTGTTGGCTGGATTTGCCTTTATTAACGTCTCATTCATCCTTTTCCAGTGTGTTATTTTCTGTTTACCATAAAAAAAAAATAGTTGTCTAAAACAATTTAAGAAAATAGCTAGCTGTGGCTGATATTTGGAAAGTACAGTGCATTGTAGTGGAAAGGTGTACAACAGAAGTGTGATGTAATATTGACATTGGATCCACAATCATGAAGGATGGAAAAATGAATGCTAGTAGATATTCAGCTTATGTGTTTCTTTTTATTCTAGCCTATGGGATAGAACTGTCCTCTCAGTAATACCTCAAATAACTTAATCGAGAACATCAGTCACAGACATTCACAGAAATTTGACTCCTGTCTGATTCTAGATATTGCAGCTGACACTATTAATGGTTACAGAACTGGAAATGTTTTTATGCCACCATTGTATTTGACCTATATCACATGTATTCTCTTAGTGCTTATATGAACACACAGTTAAGAGATTGGCTTGAATCTCACAATAGTTCTTTTATGATGGAATTCTAATAAGACTGAAAAGATTATAAGTACTCTTAGAAATTCTACAAGGACTAGATACAGTTTGTATTATAAGAAGGACATGAGACTTATAGAACTTATAGTTCAGCTTAATGTAAGTCCCCCAAACCTCAGTCAGTGGTACTTACTTTGAGATACCCCCCAAATGAGATCAATGCAAAAGCAAGAGATTTATTTTCTGGCGTGTCTGGGTCAACCTTCGATCAGTCCCTTTAGGCAAGTGAGAAGAAGGTGAGAAGAACCTGAATGGCTATTACAAGCAGTTTTTATATGTTTTAGGGTACAGGGTACATCAGCAAGGATATAGTTCAAACTTACTGACTAAGCATATTTACCTTTAAGTCTATTGGCTAGCAAGCATGACATGCTTTTGAACTCTACCTAGAACTTTCCAGAGAGTCAGGTGACTATTAGTACATTCTGAGAATTTTTTACTCAAGAATGTTCCTATGGTTGGAGAATGGAACTTGGCCTAGCCTTGACCCAAAGCAGGAGGAGGAGGCTGTAATGACGGTGTGGGAGTAGAAAAGCCCTTAGGATCCTTCATTAATATGTTGACAAATAATGGATTTGTGATGGGTAATTTTAGCATCTTATTAATAGTAACTTCTTGACTATATGTATCTGTATTTATCTTAAGGGGCTTTTCCAAAGATGGACAGCTTTAAGTATGGCTTCTATGGGAAGATTTAAGTGGTGAAGGAAGGTTTATCCTGACTCTGGGTTGCACTGTGCCATGAGCATAGCTCCAACACAAAGGAAAAATAAAAAAATCCGAAAGAATGCTAATCCTTTTCTTTCCCTTCTGATACACTTCATGAATAAGAAGCTTTGATTTTGCCACAACTGCTGAGAGTCAAACATGCCATCAAATAATTGTCATGAAACAGCCAACTTTTGAGCCACAAGAAAACATTCTTTCTTTATGTTGCTTATTGTCAAACATTTGTCCTGTCAACAAGAAAAGCAATAATGATGTAGATAAATGTGACAACCCAGGTGTGTTCTGTTTAGTACAAAGACTAAGCTATTCAAATATATAAAAATTAGGCATCACATTTATACATCAAAATTTTAATTCTAATATGTAAAATAGAATATCAAAATATATAATTTATTATTTTTATTTAAATTTCAGACTGGCAGATTTAATTTCTAGTGGTATATCATATTTTGGAAAGTGCAAACTTAATAAATGAAGGAAAAACACACAATATGGGCATGTTGGAAAGCATAAGCTTCATATTAAAATTTTTATCATGATATTTCACATCAAAATCTACATTGTCATAATTTATCTTAAGAAATCATCTTTTAAAAAAAGAGTACATATGTTGGAAAATAGGAAAGAGTTTATGTGTGTATCCATTAACTATATTAATAATGGAATGTCCAATAATAAAATGGTGAGGTTTCAATTGTATTAAATTAAAGAAAATTATATTTGGGGAATAGAGGTTATCTGACTATAATATTAATGATGATATTTAACATTTTCAGATTAATTGTACTGCATCAAATACCTACACTTAGCATGCATTAAATAACAAGATTCTTTATCTGTCTCTTGTGTTTTCTTTCTTTCTCCATTCATCTTTTACATACAGACAGTGAAGCAAGTCTTTTATGGAGGAGAAAATTTAAAAGGTCTTTTAAAAGTCACAAAGCTCTGTGTTTGACTGAGGCTATAACTTTGGGATTTCGTCCCTTGACATTATTAGAAATTCTTTCTTATGATTCTTGTAAATGACTGAGCATACTGAAAAATGACTCAAGTTGTGTTTTAAAATAGCCAATGAAAGTATGTCTCTTTAGTCCAAGAAATTATTGATAATGAAAGCAGAAACTTTGCTTTCATTTAGAACACTTCTACCAGAAAAGGCTTTTAACTCCAATTTAAGGAACACTAGCTTTTGCACATCAGAAATAAAGGCTGTGAAATGAGATCATGAGGTATATTTTAAATAAAATCAACAGCAATTTTTAGTTCTAACATACCCTGCATTGTTTGATTTGCTTTGATTTTTACAATACGTATTCTTGTATCTCAGTAAGAAGAAAATTGCATTTTTCCTCTACAGGTATAGTGTAGGAGGTCTGTTTGATCGTTAGATGAACTTCTGTCTCATGCTGTAGAAAGCATTTTTGAAGTAAGTGCTTTATGAGTCACCAAAATATACCACTAGAGAATTCCATTATGTAACGCTGAAAGGAGTCTTTCGTCTAAGAATAAGAACTTCCTCTCTTTTCCACAAAATCTTGCGGTAACTAAACAGAAGTTTTGAATTAGAAATATTGCTTTACTCTATTGAGCCATGTAAGGTTGTGTAAGGTTGCACATTTGAATAACCGTTGACATATAATTGAACAGGACTTTGTTATAAAGTTTTGTTTCTGCTATTCAGTAATGGAATAATGTCCCAATAATCAGTTACTATGAAAGAGCTTCCATAATTTTAATTAATTTCTCATATATAATTTCTTTTTATGTTTGAAGACTTTTTCTGGATCACATTGTGATAGATACAGGTTAAAAAAGCTTAAGTTATAGGTCGTGTCCAGCTGGTAGCAGATCTGGGCAGGAGGGAAATGCTGATACTATTTGTATGCAAACATTCTAGAGGGTGTTAAATCTATACTCAGTGGAGGATATATCTCAGGCTGACCTGGGCTACAGTCACTTTCCTCAGCTCTTCAAACATTACATAGAAAAACTAAGTTTACCAGGTCAAAAAGCCCTTATACAAGTTAGGCTTATAGATGGCACTGCCACACCAGTATAAACACTCCAAAAAGTAACCTACCAGTTAACATTCTAAAGGAATGGAAAGAAATGAGCTTCAGAGCTAAAAGGGTAATATTGCATTGAAAACTTCACTAGTATCAGTGTTCTCTAAGGATCAATTGAACAATGACAACAAAAACAATGCAAACACAAACACACACATCAAAACTAATAAATTGCTATTACTTTGTTTTTATTTTTATTTAATTTTTTAATATTTTCATATAATTATATTATTATCCTTTTCCCTTCCTATCCTTACTCCTATCTCTTAAATCCATTGGCCTTAATATTATTATTGTTATTGTTACTATTAATTGATTTTGCATGCCTGTGTGTATGTTCTTTTTTAATTAGATGTTTTATTTATATACATTGAAAAATTTATCACCTCCAAAATCCCCACTATGCCATCCCCCCTCTCCTTGATAACTAACCCACCCATTCCCACTTCCCTGTCCTGGCATTCCCATATATTGGGGCATCAAGCCTTTACTAGACCAAGAGCCTCTCCTCTTATTGATGTCCCAAAATGTCAATCCTCTGCTACATATGTGACTAGAACCATTGGTCCTAACATGTGTACTCTTTGGATGGTGGTTTAGACTCTGGCAGCCCTGGGGGTACTGGTTGATTCATATTGCTGTTCCTCTTATGGAGCTGCAAACCCCTTCAGATCCTTAGGTTCTTTCTCTAGCTCCACCATTAGGGACTTTGTGCTCAGTCCAATGGATGGTTGTGATCATCCAATTCTGTATTATTCAGGCAATGGCAGAGCCTTTAAGGATTCAGCTATATCAGGTTCCTGTCAGCAAGCACATGTTGGCATCCATAATGGTGTCTGGGTTTGGTAACTGTATATGAGAGATTGATCCCTAGATGGGACAGTCACTGTATGGCCTTTCCTTCCATTTCTGCCGCAAACTTTGTCTTGTATTTCCTACCATGGGTATTTTGATCCCCTTTCTAAGAATGACTGAAGAATCCATACTGTGGTCTTCCTTTTTCTTGAGCTACAGGTGGTCTGTGAATTGTATCTTGGATATTCTGAACTTCTGGGCTAATATCCACTTATGAGTGAGTGAATGACATGTGTGTTCTTTTGTTCTTGGGTTACATCACTCAAGATAATATTTTCTAGTTCCATCTATTTGCCTAAGGGTTTCATAAATTCACTGTTTTAAATAGCCAAGTAGTATTCCATTGTGTAAATGTACCAGATTTTCTGTATCCATTCCTCTGTTGAAGGACATCTGAGTTCTTTCCAGATTCTGGCTATTATAAATAAGGCTGCTATTAACATAGTAAAGCATGTGTGCTTATTACATGTTGGAGCATCTTCTGGGTATATGTCCAGGAGTGGTATAGCTGGGTCCTCAGGTAGTACTATGTCCAGTGTTCTGAGAAACCACCAAACTGATTTCCAGAGTGGTTGGACCAGCTTATAATCCCACCAGCAATGGATGAGCTCTTTCTCCACATCCTGGCCAGCATTTGCTGTCTCCTGAGTTTTTATCTTAGCCTTTCTGACTGTTGTGAGGTCGAATCTCAGGGTTGTTTTGATTTACATTTCCCTGGTGACAAAGGATGTTGAACAATTCTTTAGGTGCTTCGTGTCCATTCAGTATTCTTCAGTTGAGAATTCTTTGTTTAACTCTCTACCTCATTTTTAACAGGGTTATTTGGTTCTCTGGAGTCTAGCTTCTTGAGTTCTTTTTATATATTGTATATTAGCCCTTTATTGGATGTAGGGTTGTTAAAGATCTTTTCCCAATCTGACAGTTGCCATTTTGTCCTATTTACAGTGTCCTTTATCCTACAGATGCTTTATAATTTTAAGAGGTCCCATTTGTCAATTCTTGATCTTAGAGCCTAAGCTATTGGTGTTCTGTTCCTGATGTCTCTTCTCTAATTCTTGTTGGTGTTTTTGGATTTGATCATGCACAATCCTGAACTTAGTTGCATAAAACAGCACTTTTCCTTTAAAACCAAGCAGATGCCTCCATTCTTGGTGGTAAGTAGACCCAGGCCATGTCTATTTTGAAGAACCAACTTGGCCAGGGAGTCTACCTCATCCTACAAATCTTTGACAGACTGGTAAACCAATCTTGACATCTTCTATCAGTCTTTGGGATAGCTTATTATAGTTATCTGTGGCTACCCCTACACCAGCCCAGCTGGTGGCAAGAGCTCCAGATATCCTGAGCCTAATTAGAAGGGGGATACACTATATTGCCTGCCCTATGCCTGGGTGAAAAGGTATCAAAACTGAGCAAGGAAACAGGCTGATCTTCTGGGAGGATCTCAACATCTGGCAAAAGCATTGCAGGAACAAAGGATCCAGTCCAGTTTAAAGGGAAAAAAAAGATAGTCCATGTTGTTTCCACATACAAAGGCCCTCTTCCTCAGATGAGCACTGGGTTTGGGCCATACCAAGAATTATCTAAGAGATCCTTCCATCTCACTTAGGCATGAAGATGCCTTGTTGTAGGATGCTATAGACACTCAGTAAAGATTTCCTTGACATCCTTTTTTGTTTGTTTGTTTGTTGTTTGTTTGTTTTTTGAGACAGGGTTTCTCTATATAGCTCTGGCTGTCTTTGACCTCATAAATCCTTTCTTTCTTTTTTTTTTTTTTTTAAGCCAATTTTTCAGAGTGTGATGTGCATGTTCAACAATTCCTTGTTCCTGAGAATTGTAAGGAATCCCAGTAATATGGGTAACATTAAATTGTTGATAAGACATCTCAAATGCTTGACTGTAGTAGTCAATTCCGTTATCTCTTTTAATCTGATTTGGAAAACCAAGCATAGAAATATAATGGAGGCAATGATTACATTTTAGTTGATTTTCCTGTTAAGGCAATTGCAACTAGAAATCTTGAAAGGTGTCAATAATCACATGTGCATATTTTATTTTTCTAAAATCAGAAATATGAGCATCCATTTGCTATAATTGATTAACTATATGTGTTCAAAAATTAACACCATTGTGTGATACAGGTAGAAACTGAGGACATTGAGAACAAGTCTTTACAATTTGACATGCACATTCTCTAAAAATACCAAATTATTACCTCAAGCCATTACTATTTTCATCATGTAAAGAATGTGATTATGTAAATCTTATAATCTGCCTGGTATACAAATCTGATGTGGCATTGCCTTAAGGGATCTTGTCTAGGAAATCTACTATGAGTTCTTAAATGTCCAAAGACAGCCCTTTAAAGGAACAGTACTTTCTTTTAACTTGAGTTGTATATGCAAAAGCAATTGCAAAATTTGAGAATTAGCAGTATCTAAAAAAGGGACAATTTTAAGCAATTGTAAGCTCTAAACTATAAATATTGGCTATCAGTATATAAATTAAAAGTTTGATTTTAACACTTTAAAAATAACGACTACAGCATGTAGTTCAATTATTTGTGCTAAAGGGGAAACATATGAGAATAAACATGTGATCCAATCACATATACTTTTCTCCCATAAAAGGGCTGTAGATGGAATGCATACATAAATTTACAAGAAATATAAAAGTATGCATAAGAGCAAATTTTAGCAACTTGTCTAAAATGTTTACTATGCAATAGGCCAAATATCAAACAATATTCTGCAATAACCAATTTAATTGCTGTTTGAAGCAAGGAATAGATGTCTCCTCAGGTATTTAAGACATTCTTTTCTTTTCTTTTTTTTTTCTTAAATATTTTCTTTATTTATATGTCATATGATTTCTCCTTTCCCAGTTTCCCCTCCCCCCCAAAAAAAACCCACCGAAAACAACAAGAACAAATCCCTGTTGCCTCCCCCCTTCCCCTGCATGTCACCCTACCCTGTCCCATTTATTGGCCCTGGCATTCCCCTACACTGGGGCACAGAACCTTCACAGGGCCAAGGGGGCCAATCTCCTATTGATGATAAACTTTGCAATCCTCTGCTATACACTTGCTGCCAGAACAATCAGTCCTACCATGTGTACTCCTTGGTTTGTGGTTGAGTCCCTGGGAGCTCTGAGGGGTACTACTTAGTTCATATTGTTGTTCATCCTTAGGGGCTGCGAACCCTTCAGCTCCTTTGGTCCTTTCTTTAACTCCTTCATTGGGGACCCTATACTCAGTTCAATGGATGGCTGTGAGCCTCTACTTTTGTATGATTCAGAAATCACAAAGAAGGCATTCTTTTCAAAATATTTTCATGATTCTACCCTACAATTGTTTATTAACACCTCAACAGTTTCATAATATGATGTTAAAACTTTACTTGGAGATAGAGAAAGATGAATTCACAGTAATGTTCTCTTTTGCCAAAGAATTGTGGGCACATTGAGTAACAATAACTAACATTTGATTACAATTGATAACAATTGATTACAGAAAGTTTCCTTTACTTTCTGCAAAGTTCTTTGTCTTTCACTAGTTAATTTTCATCCCACTTGATAACACCCAAAAAGGGCTTAAGTCCTCCTGTGGTAAGCTTAAAGTGAGGTCTTAGTCAATAAACATCTTCTGGAAGCTTTTGCAGATAACTAGAAGTAAGCAAATCATCTTTTCTTTCTTGAATTTTCTGTACGACAACCCTTTCTAAGATATAACTGAGGCCCCCAAAATTGAAAAGGATATTGTCTTTGAAACTTTTCTGGAGCAACAACTGCTCCGAAATTTTTAAAGCTTGTTGTTGTGTAAGAGCAAAGGTAGTAAAATTCCCCTTCAGATAGATTGACTAATAAAATCCTCTCCAAATAATAAACAACATACACTGAAAAATTCTGATTCTTGTATTGAAGCAGAGACAATTTTTTTTTTTTTAAACATAATGTAAGGCTATTAGCCATTGCTAAAGGCAAAACTTTCAAATGATTACAAACTCACTGGAAGCAAACCCTTTACAATTACCAGGATGCAGAGGAAAAAACAACCTTCCAAATACACAGTAATTCTGTATGGAGTAGGCAGGCCAGATTGTAGAGCCTCTACAAGTTCCATGGCCTCAATGACCTTTTGTAAATTTTAAGTTTAAACTTTATTTTGAAAAACATCTGGATAGATCTGTAATAATGCTGTTTTGTCTTAAAAACAATTCCCCAGAGGCAAGGAGAGGTGAGGCCACAAAAACTTCCTAGGCAGAGTTTACAAAACAAGAGAAATGCCTCACAAGTCTTGCGGAGGCCTCACTGAGCTTTGCTTTAATTCAAATGTAAATATTTCTTAATCTGAGTATACTACCTGAGTCCTGGTCCAAAGATTACACCTTCTACAGTGAGGAAAGATTCCAGGGGAGCAATTCTACTGTCTGTCTATGCCTCTAATTTTTGGATAGTCTTTCCTAAGATGATTTATACTTAAAACATTCTTTATAACCTCAGTGCTGTGAAAGCATTGCTTGTATGTACTGTAGCCCCCTGCAAAGCAGCAAACATAGCTAAACCCTGATTGTATGAGGGCTTAATAGTTTCACAAAGACAAATATATTCAGATAAGTCTCTCTTTGCTGTGTGTGGCTGGATAGCCGCAGAGAGCTGTATTAGTGTTCTCATAAGACAATTGCGTAACAAAAGGAACCCCTGCTTGAGGGCCTCTGAAAATTCTACTAGCTGCTTTGAGTAGTACAAACTCCTTGAAAAAGTTTACCAGGAGCCTGTTTGATACCAAATAAATTCTCACTCAGATTTCCTTTTTAACCTTGGTGGGGGGGGGGTTAAATTTTGCTTCTACTACTGTATCCAATAAAGCTTGTTTTTAAAAGGGAAAGCAGGCCCATACTGGCCACAATTGTTTTTAACTTTTATTACACTTGCAATCATCCTAATTAAAAAATATGGGTGAGTTAAGAATCCTGAGCTTTCGATCAAACTGCAAACTGCAGCCAATGGAACACTGGCAATTTTAACCATAATTTTTATGTTCCCTTAGTAATATTAAGCCATAACCATAACTTTTGGAAAGCAAAACCCAATTTTAAACAATTCATTCTCTTTAAAATCAATATCAAAAGCATTATTGTCATGTTACGAAGTTGCCTGACAATTTTTACATATGAATGCATGACAGTGCAACTTTTAATGCTTCATTAAAGATACATTGTTTTAAATCTTATCCCTTATAAGTCTAGTTTCTAGGATAAGAATTATGTAACATATTATCTCAATTTAGAGGTATCTTTAGAGGCCTGGTTTCCTGGTCTAGTTCATACCATGTGTTGTTGCTTAAAATGACTCCAACCCTGAATTACCAGTTTAAAGCTAACGTTGTTACCAACATTATAAATTTTTAATCATACCCAATGACTTATAAGCCAATATTCTATGATTAAGACATGCAGAGCATATTTATACCTTTAAAACCAGTCAGAAACCAAATGAAGCAGCTACACGAATCTTTATTTTAGATGTTTTCTTTATTTACAATATTTACTTTCCTATAAAAAAAGAAAAAAAAAGAAAAGAAAAGAAAAAAAATAAAAACAAAAACAAACCCCTGTTCCCTCGCCCCTCACCCTGCTCATCACCCTACCCCCTCCTGCTTACTGACCCTGGACAAATTTAGAACAACAACAAAAAAATTTACCTTTTCTAGCTATAATTTTAAGAGAAAAGCACTTTGTCATTTGCTGAATCCAATAATCACAATTGCAGAGATTTTTTTTCTAGGAAAAAACAACTATCAGCTTGTTTGCCCTAGAACTAAGAAGCTGCTGACCCCTCTTAAAAGAAGCTTTTCAGCAGGGCCTCTCCTGCTGTGTTGGACTCCTGGTTAAGGGTATGGGACAACTTAAATCAACCTCCACTGTGCAAACTGAGACTGAATCAACAGATAGATATCTAGCAGGTAAAGTTTTAAGCATTTTTCCTTTTCAACATGAACCTTAGGACAACAATCATTCAGACAACAAAACCAAAACAGACACAAATCGACACATGGATAGATTAGTGCACCAAGGAATGACAACACAGAGAGAGTAGAGAACTTGATGTAACCAGAACCAAGGATGTCTCCTGTAGGGGTCAGAGAGGAAGCAGGACATCTCCCCATTTCCATCTGTCCCTAGAAGAGCTACAAAATCCATTGTCCTTCTTGCTTGATCTCTCTCTCTCTCTCTCATGTAATTTGTATATCTATCATCCAAACTCCCCCCCCCTTTTTTTTTATTTTAAGCCCTACTCCTCTCTCCTGATGCAGTTCTTGACTGTGGACAAATCTCTTTAACAAAATTAAAAAATACATGTAAGTCATGTATTTTAACTTTTATCCTTTGTGCCTTTAAAGTCTTTTTCAAACTTTCCAAAAATAATTTATGATTACTCAATGCCTGTCCCATGATCACTGCAAACTTACCAGGATCCCTAGTCAAGGCAGCAGGCTCCCACACAAGAAGTCTCTCACACAAAATTTGTCAACCGACCAAAAACATTGTAGTGATTTTCAATGGTCTCCTAGTACTTGAGCCTCATATTGGGCACCAGCTGCCCCAACCTGCAGGACTTAAACAACAGGGTTCTCAAGGTAAGGGAGCATCAATGACAATTTGGGATCAGGAGACACAAAGGAAGGAGACAAGACTAAAATTCTGTTCATGTCTCAGTTTACACTAGGGAAACAAAGGCTTATAAGGCTACAAATGACAAAGGTATTTGCCCAGGTACATGGGCCAAACTGGTATTATCGCTTGGTTACACATTAATGTAAATGCAATGTCCCCATTATAAAATGTCTGGAAAGGAATGTTTTCATTGTGAAAAGTCCAGAAATGAATGTCTTCATTGTAAAAGTCTGGAAAGCCCCCTATCGTAAAATATTCCAAGTTAATTAAAGAAGGGAACCAAGATAGTGGACGAAACAAAAGAGGGTTAGTTAATAGATGATGTCCCAGGGACAAGATAGAGAATGAGATGCCAGGGGCTTTTTGGCACCAACACAATGATAATCAATTTATTTGCTTTTCTGCTGAGTTGTGTTTTCTCATCATACAGAGTGTCTAACTCAAATATTACAAATTTTTTGGACAACAATAAGGGCAGTACTATAATAATTACATATATTTATAAAATGACATAATTAAATTCATCTGATACATTATGTTTTATAATCAAGCAGAAGTTGTATTTACAAAACTTATTGTTGACCTTGATAGAACAATAGTATAAGTACATTCTGATTGTCAAAAAATAATAATATATAACAATACAGCATAAAGGAAAGCTTCAGTTTTATGCATTTCTAATATATCAGAGCTGTTTAAATTCAATTTCACCTTAATACTTTCACTTTCAAACTTACTAAGGATGCTGTTTTATTGGAATAGATAACAGATAGCTAGATGGTGTTAACAGATGTATAGGTAATAGACAGGTGACAGATTATGGATGGATAGATAGATGATAGATAATATATATAATACAGATATACAGAATATTTTATGGATTAGATATTTTGAATCAGAATCAACACTTAGACAAGATAAATTCTATGCCAATTTTCTTTGTATCATGTGACTTCACCAATATTCTAATTTATATATTTATCAAACAATTTAAATAACTGCAAGTAGGTAAATGTAGTACCTTGAATATGCTTACCTCAAACGAAGTAATGCTATTAAGAAGTGTATCCTTGTTGAAATAGGTATGGCCATGTTAGAGAAGGTGTGTTACTGTGTGGGTGGGCTTTACCCTTTTTCCTCCTGTTTGCTTTGGAACAAGATATAGAACAATCAGTTCCTCGAGTGTCATGCCTGTCTAGATCCTGACATGCTTCCCTCTGCCATGATGATAATGGACTGAACCTCTGAACCTATAAGCCGGCCCAAATTAAATGTTTTCATTTATAAGAGTTGCCTTGGTGGTTGAGCCCTTGATAGCAATGGAAACCCTAACTAAGGCAGTAGCCTTTTCAGTCTGGTATTTTATAACTGTGTACTTTAGCAAGAATTGTTGCTTTTAGTTTTTCTGCAGTTAACATAAATCTTAGTTTTAAATTGGTATTTATTTCCTGAGTTTACATATTCAGTTAAATACATCTTATTACTCACTTTTTATTGTTCTTATGATTAAAATTAGAATTATAAGTTGAAATAATTACAATCTGGCCACCTACTTCATATAAATTTATTGTGTATTTAAAAGGTTGTTTTTCCCTTTACATCCTGGTAATTTTAAAGACTTTGCTTCTAGTAAGTTTGTAATCATTAGAAAATTTTGCCTTTAAAAATGGCTAATAGCCTTACATTATGTATAATTCTTTTGTCTCTCCTTCAGTACAAGAGGCTAGGACATTGAATTTTTCAGTGTAGGATTATTATCTAATCCCTCTAATAGGAAAATTTACTACCTTTGCTCTCTTACTATGAGCTTTAAAAACAAGTAGTTTCAGAGGCAGAATCTTTTTCAATATTTGGGCCACAGTTATATCAAGAATGTCATATCAAGAAAGAACAGATGAATTGCTTACATCAAATTACTTTTGTCTGTGGCCTTACCTTAAACTCACCACAATATTTAGCCCTTTGTTTAAGTTGTCAAACGAAATACAAGTAACTGGTGGGAGAAAAAGAGCTTTGGCAGAATGTAAAAGAAGTTTCTGTAAACAATTGCTGTCAATTGTAATCAAATGTTTGGTTTTTGTTACTCAATGTGCTCACAACAACTCTTTAGCAAAAGAGAACATTAATATCGATTCATCTTTTCTCATATCCAAAGTAAAGTTTTAACATCATATTATGAAGTTTTATAGTGTTAATAAAGATATATTTGATAAAATCATAAAAGTATTTTAGATAAAAAAAACTCTTAAAATTTTGATGAGACATCTATTTCTTGCTTCAAACAGTAATTAAATTGGTTACTGCAAAATATTTATTGATATTTGACCTATTACATAGTAAAAAATTTAGGCAAAAATAATAATTTTTATCCAAAAGACAAATTGTTAAAATTTGCTTAAAAGCATGCTTTTATATTTCCTATAAATTTATGTATATATCATATATATATATACACACATCTACAGTCCTTCTATGGAAGAGAATTATATGTAAGTCACATGTTTAGTCTCATGAACTTTTTCCTACTTCAGCACAAATAATTAAACTATGTGCTGTAGTCACTATTTTTAAGGTGCTAAAATCAAGCTTAATTTATATAATACATATATATATATATATCTTTGCTTTTGTATTTTACTATTTTTATTTCATTGTTTATTTTATTTATGCCCTATTTTTCTCACTTAATGTAGTTATTTGACTACAGACAACTGCCTGTTTGAAGTTTCCAATCCTAATCATCACTGTCAACCCCTAAGTGAGATTAGCATCAGGCCAGTGCAGTCTCAGCTTAGCCAGTATCCTCATGCACCTACAGCAAAACTTCCAAAAGATGAAATTAAGGCTTGCAATAGCGTCACTACTATAAGTTGCTTACCGTGTGGGATAGTATAGCATTTTCTTCAGTTTTCTGCAGAGCTCCGCCCAGGACAGTGCTGTCCTCTATTGATCCTCTAGTGTTCAAGCCCAACGTTTTTCAGGCACCACTTGTAGCCACCGGCAGCTATGCAAAACTGGGTTCCTGAAAGAGAGGCAGGGGTCTGGGGGGAAAATAGGGGAATCGGACTCTGAGAGAAATAACCAGACCAAGTCAAAGAGTCAAAGGTTTCGATCAAGGTCCAATGTGTATTTTTGAATCCGAGAACATATAGGCAGGGAAACTCCTCCCCCATAAGCCAGGATCTTATGGCCTAATTAGCATCTTATTGTTCTGTCAGGAAGGCAGGTGAAGCAGCTCAGCAGGGCATGGCTCCAGGAACTCCACCCTAAGCAGTCTAGCTGCTTTGTGGCAAGGACAAAGTCTGGTTCAGCTCCTTTGAGGCTGAGGGAGGTCATACTTTCTGATTCTGTAGTCTTATAGAACCACTCCAGATGATCAGATTTGTCTAATTTCAGGCATTTTCTTTTCATTATTAGTCTTTTATTTATTTATTTATTTACACTCCAGATTTTATTTTCCTCCTGGTCTACCCTCTAACTCTTCCACGTCCCAAACTCCTCCCCACCCCCTCTGTCTCTATGAGGATGTCCCCACACCACCTCTCAACCCCCAGACCTCTAAATTCCCTGGGGCCTACAATCTCTTAAGGATTAGGTGCATCTTGTCTGACTGAACCCAAACCCAGCAGTCCTCTGCTGTATATGTGCTGGGAGCCTCATATCAGCTGGTATATGCTTCATGGTTGATGCTCCAGTGTTTGACAGATCTCACCAATCCAAGTTAATTGAGACTGCTGGTCCTCCTACAGGGTCACCCTCCTCCTCAGCTTCTTCTAGCTTTTCCCTAATTCAATCACATGGGTCAGTAGTTTGGGTCCATTGGTTGGGTGCAAATATCAGCATCTGACTCTTTCAGCTGTTGGGTCTTTTGGAGGGCAGTCATGATAGAACCCTTTCTGTGAGCGCTCCGTAGCCTCGATAATAGTGTCAGGACAAGGGGCCTCCCCTTGAGCTGGATCCCACTTTGAGCCTGTTACTGGACCTTCTTTTCCTCAGGCTTCTCTCCATTTCCACGCCTGCAATTCTTTGAGACGGGAAGAATTATGGGTCAGAGTTTTGGCTGTAGGATGGCAAAAAAATAATGTTTCCTAATCTCTTATTCACAGCTTCCTGATAATTATCCTTATTAGAGTGCCTGCCTGGAATCACATTTAACTATTCTTTCCAAATGTATAAATCAGACAATGTGGGACACTAAAAATGTTTTCTCTTCAACTTTAAATGTTCAAGAAATGGAAAAGAATGTTGGATCATGTGTTGGAGACAGAGAATGGGAAGCCTTAGTAACTGGGTCACTTAGTTCAGAATCTATTCACATTGCAACACAGTGTGTGTGTGTGTGTGTGTGTGTGTGTGTGTCAGCTGTCAAAGGTCCACTTCAAATGGATATTTGTGGATACTTTTCAGAAGAAAGGAGAGACATTTCCAGCATCTGCAGTCAACCTGCTCTATGCTTTAAATCTTCCAGCTTCTATGATGTAAAATGGGCTAGAATCTTCTTCAAACATTCCAAGGCTTCACTGAATTAAAAGGCAATGGTGATTCACACTTCTTGTTTCTTAGTTTAGTAAAATTGAATGCTTATTTTACCTTTAATTTCTTAAGTTCTGTCATGGGTATTCTTGAGTATTCTACCCTGATGCATTTGTTTTACATGTTAATAAGATTTTTTTATATACTATATTGAACTCCCTAGAGTGAATTATGATAAGTAACCATATATGCTTTATGAGAAAATATGAGAGTATAAATATTTATAAGATAGTCTACAATGTTCTTTGATTGTACATGCTAACTTCTTTGGTGTTTTTCTTTAATGGTGATTAAGAACTGCCACATATTTCTTCCAGTAGCATTTATGGTAATGGTAATGGTGTTACAGGCAATAGTGTTGGAGCTGGTAGTGATAGTCATAATGTTAGTAGTATTAACATGGTGGTGGCCAGGTGTTTGTACCTTTAAACTGTGTATTTATGACCTTATCAGAATGTTCATTTATGGTTATATAAGTGGGTGAATATAAATTCACAGCAGGAAAGTTTTTTTCTTATAGATTGACAGATTAATTCAACTGTTATTACCACAAATTTCAAGTAAGAGGTTATTAAATATACTGTAATTAATTAATATTAAAACAAATACTTGTCTATTAAAATTGATATTTAAAGAAAGTACATAGAATCATGCCTTTCATATGTTTAAATTTTTATCTTAGTTAGGTTTCTGTGGCCATAGTAAGACACAATGGCCAAGTTCACCTTGGGGAGGAAAGAGGCTATTTTATCTTATAACTCAAAGGTACAAAACTTCATTGAGTGAAGTCATTGTGACTTCAGGCAGGCAGGAAGTGAAGCAGGAGCTGTAGAGGAACATTGCCCCATGGCTTGCTTTGCCTCACTTGCTCAGTCTACTTTCTTATGTAATACAGGGTTACTTGCTCAGGAGGAGAGCACCCACAGTGAACTAGATCCACCAAGATCAATGATTAAACAGGAAAATGTCCCACAGCCTTGTCACAGACTTATCTTACAAAGGTGTTTCCTTGATTATAATTCATCTTCCAAAATGACCCTAGCTTGTGTCATGTTGATAAGAAACTAACTAAAATGATTGGTAAAACACCAGATTTTTCTGCAGACTCTGTAGAAGAAAATGTTCTCTAGTTCTCCTAATGAACACAGTAGATAGTTAAAAGAAGATAACATCTCCTGGCTAAAGAATAAAAGATGCGTATAGAAACTCACAGTGACTTTAACAACAAGTGAAACCCTCATACAAGTGCAAGCCTCACCAAATTTAATGGTCCTATTCAGAATTAATTATATTTTTATGCTAGTAAATTCAAACACAATCCCTAGATTTATTTCTATCCTATTCAAGACATGAGATGCTACTTTAAAATGAATCATTTGATGTTGGTGTTTGTGAGGATGAGAGATAAAAATTTAATTCTGTTTTGTTTTTCACATGAGCAATGCTATTTGACCAGCACTACTCAGTAAGGATGCTATCTTTTCAACACTATGTACTTTTTCATCTTTGTCAAAAAAAATCAGGTCACTGTAGGAGTATGGGTTAATTCCTTAGCTTACCTGGGTTTTTGTAGTTACAGATGAAATGTAAGATGATGATGATGATGATGATGATGATGATGATGATGATGATGATGATGATGAT
>JADRCD010209625.1:0-12118 GCA_019843815.1 Montemys delectorum | reverse complement strand
TGGAGGACACACTATGTTTGGAGAGTATAAATAAGACTCCATGGAATGACAGGGTGGAGTTGGGCTTGCTGGTACAGCTGGCTGTGCAATGCTTGTGTGTCTTAAGTCTTCACTGATCTTTGCTTCACTGAGAGGCACAGCTGAGAGAACGTCTCAAGGCGTTCCTCCAGTTCCCTCCTGCTGACATGAGCAGAGCCTGAGGCCTGGCTGTCTCTGTTAGGTCGTGTCACCTCTGTTGCTAGCCCACCTCTACCGAACAGGACTGCTGATGTATCTATGAAGTATTTGTGAGTGGACTGAGCTGCTACGACTAACCTGTGAACTGAACTGATAACCAGAAAACACAGACAGGAGTGGCTCCAAAGAACCTTTCTAAACATGTCCACTGAGCATACACACATACACACACACACACACACACACACACACACACACTCACTCACTCACTCACTGTATGCTTTCTTTTCCACTACCTCTGGTGGGTGTGGATTACAAGGAAGGTTAAAGTGTTTAGGAAACATCATTAAAAGTAGGAATTGGAAAAAAATTGAAGCTACACATGCTCACAAGGGATATGGATCTGTCATTTTCTTTTCTTGTGCTGTCTTCACTGGGTTTCAGTATCAGAATAATAATGCCAGTTGAATGGAACACACCAAGAAGAAATTGTTCTCTCACTTTAGTTCTGAAAACATTTAAGTGGGATTGGCAATATCTCATCCTTTCAGGATTCTGGAAGAAATTTCAAGGATGTCACCCATGTCTATAATTTTCTTGGTGAGGATTTTGTAATTTTGAATCTAATCTCTTGCATATGCAGAATGCTTCAGTTGTCTGTTGGCTTCTTGAGATACTCTTGGTATTTGTATTTTTCAGAGAATTTGTCCATTCATGCTGCTGAATTTAATGGCATAAAGGTACACAGTAGTGTCTACACCTCCAAAGGCAGCTTATCAAAATAACTAATGTACAGTAAGTTGTGCATACTGATGTGTGGTACTCTAGAATTTTGATGTATGTGGCATCATGCTACTTTATGTTCACCGTGCAGGCAAACCTTCCTCACTCAGCTCCCTCCCCGGCAGGAGGTTTCCCTGGCCCTTCATGAGCTGCAGGCAGTGCCCCCTGGATCCCTAGTTCATGTTGAGGGGCTCTTTCCACAGGTTCACACTTTGCATATTGGTCTTCTGTCCTCAGTGGGTGAGGAACCCACACAGACTCTTCTCTGTTCAGTATTCCTCTCTGGCAGTCCTCCTTGTCAGCCCTCACACTGTCCTCTCCTGCCTGCACCATTTCCGCTCAGGAAGCCTCCACCAGGCTGGCCCCCAGTTCTGTATCCCTACCTAGTCCTCGCGTCTCTTTTCAAAGAGTTGGAGGGTCAGTTACAGGATTCATCTCACTGCTTTCTAGAAATCGCTGACCCAGACTGCATGAAGCTCTGAGCAGGAAAGCCATAGGTCCGTCTGTCCCTGTGTTTCTTCCAGCTTTTTCTGTTGTTTCCTGCAGTTAGATGCGTGCAGCGACTGCTCCGTGGATTTCAAAGCTGTTGCTCAGCATGAAACATTGTTACGCCTTCTGGATGAATTGTCCAGTTTTGAAACATTCCTCTTTGTGATTATTTACCGTTTTCACGGGTCTGCCTACTAACACCCCACCCAGGCTTTCTTACAAAAAGTGCTTTCCCATCCCGTAGGTTTTGCTCTGTCTATTATGGGTTTGAATGCTCTGCTCTCACATGTATATGTGTGCATAGCCCCAACTCTACCATTCTCAGAATGTTTGTTTTCTATGAAAGACTTAGGCTGACCCCTCTCAGCAAATCTTTCTGTAACAATGAAACTGCTAAGAATGTTCTGCCACACACAGTGGCTATTCAGCACTCCAAATATGCCCAGTATCAGAGAGGCATTAAATTGATTTTGTTCAAGTTTAAGTCATTGTAAAATAGCCCTATGAGGTTAATTGATAGCATTAACTATCCATTATATCTAGGTTGACTATGGACTATGTATGTTTAATGTAATTATTAATGAGGTCCTGCTTAAGCTTGTCATCTTGTTGTTTTTGTATTTTTATATCTTTCGAGAGCCCAGCTCTAAAGTTCAGTGGTGGCATGCTTGCCATGCATGTGCATGGCCCTGGGCTCCAAAACCAGCACCTCCTATAAACAAAGAAAATGCAGTTTCTATTTCTACTTAGTTCATGTGTCTTATTTCTCCATTAAATTTTTGATCTGTTTTATATATATATATTTTTAAAAACCCTGTATCTATTAGGTAGTTTTATGTCAACTTGCCACAATCTAAAGTCATCTGAGAAGGGGGAACCTCAATTAAGAAAATAACTCCATAATATTGGACTGTGGGCTTTTAGGAAATCTTCTTAATTAATGGAGGAGGGCCCAGCCCATTGTGGGTGAGCCCATCCTTGGGCTGATGGTCCTGAGTTCTCTAAGAAAGCAGGCTGAGCAAACCATGGAGAGCAAGCCAGTAAGCAGCACCCCTCCATGGCCTCTGCATCAGCTCCTGCCTCCAGGTTCCTGCTCTGTTTGACCTCCTGTCCTGACTTCCTTCAGTGATGATCAGCAATGTGAAAATGTGAGCTGAATAAACCTTTTCCTCCCTAGCTCGCAGTTTTGTCATGGTGTTTCATGTCAACAATATAGAGCCTAACTAAGACAGTAAATCAATCTGAATCTCTGTCTCTCTGTCTCTTCGTGTGTGTGTGTGTGTGTGTGTGTGTGTGTGTGTCTGCGTATGTATGTATGTATGTATGTATGTATGTATGTATGTATGTATGTATGTATGTCTATATGTATGTGTACACCAGGTGTGTATCTAGCATCTGTGGAGATCAGAAGAGGGTTTCAAAACCTCTAGACATGGACTTGAGTTTGTTGTGAGTCACCATGTCAGTACTGGGAATTGAACCTGGTCTTCTGCAAGAACAGCAAGTTCTTGTAACTGCAGAGCCATCTCTCAGGCCATGGGATCAGACTTTTTATAAAATATAGAGAGGAATACACTTATTCATTTATCTTTTCCCTTTCTTCTTCCCCCTCTTCCATTTTGGGGTTGCACTTGCACGCTCTAGTCCACCTACAGGGGCTCAGACATCAGTCCAATTCTAGAAGTCTTTTCTCTCTAGTATTTGAGACAGGTTGCTATGTCTCCATTAAAATCATATGTATTTTCTTCTTCAGTATTTAGTCTGCTGTGGGTTTGTCTACCTGTTGATAGAGAAAAAGACGATGCAAAGTTACAGAGATGGATACAGATGAGACTTTGCAGGCCTCGTGGGTCCATGTGGCCCTTGCCATGCTACTGGGTGGGCCATATCCTGAGCTGTTCTGTGGTGTGGGAAATACAGTCCTTCCCCACCTGTGAACAAGTGTTTTTCCGAAGGCGCTCCCCTTTTTTGGAGATCAGCTCTCACCAGATTGACCTTGAGTTTGGGTCCCTTCTTCAACAGTCTCCTAAGTTCTAGGAATGCAGCCTAATACCAACCACACTCAAGTGTCCTCTTTTGTAGCAAAAAGGGAATAGGCGCCTTCCCATCTCTCTCAGAGGCCTCCTCTCATTCTCTGTAATTGGAAATATCTCTTGGTCCACATGATACGGCGGTTGGTGGCCCACCAGTTCCCTTCGTACTTCAGAACTGTAGAGCTTGCCTTCTCTGAAAGATGAGGAACCCTGAACGGTGTGAGGGAAAAATAGGAAATTTCTTCTTGCCAAGTCTGTTGTGCCTGGTCCTTGTGTTTTAATGGGATTAACAATTGCCTGATGAGCTGAATTCTGGTCAATTCTACTATTAAAAACCCCAGACCTTAGCACAAATGAGTCCATGTTAGAGGCACACATTCTGACCTTAAAACCCAGCACACAGGCCTCAACATCTGCCAAAATGGAAACCAAGATAGCCCTAGTCTATAGTTCCACAAAAGTCCAACTGTACTAACCTTGCTTTTTGGCTTCTGTAATTCTGCTTCTTGATGAAATGTGAAAATCAGGATGTAGTTTTTGTGTATAAAAAAACAAAGGGCTTTAAGGATCAAGGTTGCATGGTTTGGGCTGGTTCTCCAAGCAATAAAGATTTTCTTTCATCTGTAAGAGTGTCTGTGTGATGGTCTCTGGTGGGCTAACCTGGCAATACCATCAGTGTAAGTTACATAACTGATTCTACATTTGTCTCAGGATAAGGCAAAATCAGTGTTTTAGTCAACATGAAAAATCATTGAAAAGTCTCATCCATCATTTCAATTTTCTTGCAAGAAAATGTTAAAGTGCTAGGGCCAACGGCCTTCCAGAGAAAGCTTCTTGTTGTTATTTCAAGAGACTTTTTAGCACCTACCTTAAGAGAACTCCATACCTGAGCTTTTATAAGGAAAAACTGAGCTCTGTCAGTGAAGTACATTGCAAAAAATATGACAATACATATTCCCTCTTTATCTGTAACCTTCCAGCCTTGCAGTATGCCAATTAGGACAAACCAATTCATCTTGGTCTTTGTTATCTCTTTAAATTTACCACTTAGAAGGACCTCTAGAAAAGTGTGTCTTCCTTTAGCAGGAAACGACTTTGGTATTTTCAAGGAAATGATTTGTGAAAAAAAAAGTTATTTTTCTTCCAACATAATTTCAATTGGTACAAGGTGAGCAAAATACATACTGAATAAGTTCATTTTGGGTGAGTAATTTCATGAATGAACTATTTTGACACAATAGATAACAAACTAGAAAACTAAATTTTGTATTTTTATCATCATTTTTGAAGAATAAATTAACTAATAACTTGATGCTTGTGATCGCTAATCTTGGCTGTCAACTTGACTATGTCTAGAATCAGCTAAAACCCAAGCAGCACACTATGGGGCAGTGGTCTGTTTAGGTAACCTGGTCCTGGTCGAGTACAGGTCTGGAACTCGATGACCTGGTGGGTAATAATTTCTGCCTGCAAGGGACAGAAGTTCGGCCATGCCTCCTGAGTCCCTGGATCCTGTTTCAGTTCCAATCCCCCACAGCACACCCCCCCCCCGCAGGAGATGTGTGTTCTGTCACATAGACAACGCCAAGCTCCCAGCATTCTAGCTGGACCCTACCCCCAGTAATCTGACCACAGCCAAGTATGCCCCACCCCACAGACAGATAGTGCAGCCCCACAATATAAGGGGCAGTTTGCCCCCTCCTTTCACTTGCTCTCCTGCTCTCCCCCTCTCTCTTGCCTTCTCTTACTCTCTCTCTTGCTCTCCTCTCTCTCTTGCTCTCCTGCTTTCTTCCTCTCTTGCCCCCTCTCTTCTTCTTCTCCTCTCTTTTTCTTCTTCTCCTTTCTCTCTCTCTCCACGTGGTCATGGCTGACCTCTTTTCTATGATAAAATATCTTACAATTATGCATTACCTCCTTTTAACTAAGGCATCATACACCTCCAGCATCTGCAGCAGCAAGACCTGGACCAGCAATTCTCCTGCCCCGTCCTAGCACAGAACAGCTGTGCTGCTACCTTTCCCCCCACCCCCTTCTCCCCTCGTTCTCAGCCCCTCTGTGACACCCAGCATCGTCTGTGATGTACAGAGGCTGGAACTACATCTCTTGCTTTTTGGGAGGGCAAGGGACCCCTTGCAGCTGTCTTATTATCTCTGTGGCCCCCTCCCCCCCCCCCCACGGACTGGGACCCAGCAGAATGTGCAGGCAGACATCTATACCTGTGCTGCCCAGAGCACAGAAACTCTGGCTGGGTATAGGTCATTCTACCCTCTTCCTTTTGTCCCCTGGCCACCCAGTGTCCAGTGCCCGGCATGGTGGTCCCCTGCAGTGGCACAGTGTGGTGACCAGTGGTGGCAGGGCCGACCCCTCGGCCCTGCAGTGACTGCAGTGACAGAGAGAGAGCACTGTTCCCGACAGTACACCTGGGAGAAATTTTCTTGACTCAATCATTTAAAGTGAGAAGACTCGCCCCAAGTCTGGGCCACAACTTCTGGTGACAGCCTAAACCAAGGGACGTAAAGAAGAAAGCTTTTGCTGTTTGCCTACTTGTCATCACTCTTACTGGCAAGTTTATCTATCCTGTTGCTCATGCATTCATCACTGATATTAGAACCTACTTTTTCAGGAGTCCAATTTAGACTAAATACCACCAGCTCCGAGGAAACCTCTGGGACACCAGCTTGGGACAGTTGAGACATCCAGTCTCATGGGTTGAGCAACTACAGAGTCTTGGCCTTTACATCACAAGACAGCCATTATAGGAATACCCAGACCCCATCTGTTAGCCATGTCAGCAAATCACCTTTATATATTTGATTATAGATAGATAGATAGAGAGAGATAGATAGATAGATACTGTCAGTTAGAGATAGTATCAATAGATACTACTTGACTAATACAGTACCTACTGAAATTAAATGGTTACTCAGCAAGACACAGCCTAATAGAATCTTGTCAGGTAGGGTAGAAATTAAGAAGTAGAACCAGGTTCCAACCCTGACAGGTACAGACTAAAGGGGCTCCCCAAATCATTTCACATTCTAAGTCAAGGCTTCCTCTTTTTACATGATTATAATATTTTCTACTACATAGCATTTTTTCAGTATTAAGTATCCAATAGCACTGTATAGATTGCAAACTGTTGTTTTCATTGAAAACCAGGTGTTCAAGAAAGCAAGGCTCTTGAGGACTTCCACTGTTAGAGGAGATCTGGACAGAGTCTAAATTCTCCAACAGGTATATCCAACCTTTGATGTTTCCATATGATGCTGTCATCTACAAAACTTACTCCTATGAATTCAGTTATTGCAGAGTCCAGGTGTAAAGAAAGTTTCGTGAACATGTAGAGTCCATTCTGTTGGGCATGGTACATGATTTTCCTTTCACATATTTCTGGATTAAATCTGCTAATACTTTGTTGTGTCTATATACACCTGGGTTCATGAGAGCTATGAATCTGTGTATTAAATTTTTGGTATTGTCCTTACCTTGTTTTGTTAGTAAGACAAAATTGAATATAGAAACTTAGCTGAAACAGGTTTCTCCCTCTCTCTCCCCCACCCCTCCTCTCTTTGGAAGAGATTGGATACATTTCGGGGTTTTTTTCTTATGTGAATGGTAGGACTTGTTACTGAAACCATCTTGAACTGGGGATTTTTCTGCAGAGAGTTTTAAACTCTAAATCAAATTTCTTTATAATTATAGGACTATCTGAGCTATCTCTATCATTGTGGGTGAGTTCTAAGTGTTTAAGGAAGTTATCATTTTCAACTAAGCTGAACTTGGGTTTGTAGATTTGCTCATGGTGTTTTGTTTTGTTGTTTAAAACTCTTTCAAGAGGATAATAACAGTGATAGTTTATTTTAAGACACATTTCATAAGGTAGCATGCTCCATCAGTTTTTATGACTGCTTAGCTTGCTGATAATATTCTATGCTATGCTTTTTACACTTTGTATCTTTCCAGGAACTGCAAACAATTTTTCAGTAGGAAAATACCAGTGCCTTTCATCGGTTATATCTTGCACCTGAAGATTTTTTTGTATGTAGCTATGGAGGGAAGGAACATAGACCTTTGAGTATGAGAGAGGTTAGGATCACTAGCTGACAATGTCACAAGCCCAGGACTATAAAATGAGATGTAATTCTAAAAGGAGCACAGAGATGTATGAAGTCCTTAAGAAAGGACCAAGCACATTATCAAAATACAAAGACAATCAGATGTGGTGGCTCATTCCTGTTTGTAATCCAAGCACTGCTGTTCCAGTTTGATTTCTGTTGCTGTGATAAGCACCATGACTAAAAATAAGTTGAGAGGAGGCAATCTATTCATCTTATGATTATAGCCCACCATATAGGGAAATGAAGATAAGACCTTGAAGCAGAAACCATGGGAAAACATTGTTTACTGGCTTGCTACCTGGGTCATGTTCAGCTACCTTCCTTATATAACTGTCTTAGTTAGGATTTTACTGCTGTGAACAGACACCATGACCAAGACAACTCTTATAAGGAAAACATTTAATTGGGGTTGGCTTACAGGTTCAGAGGTTCAGTCCATTATTGTCAAGGTAGGAGCATGGTAGCATCCAAGCAGGCATGGTGCAGGAGGAGCAGAGAGTTCTATATTTTCATCTGAAGGCTGCTAGTGGAAGCTAGGATGAAGGTCTTAAAGCCCACACCCACAGTGACATACCTACTTCAACAAGACCACACTTTGAAATAGTGCCACTCCCTGGGCTAAGCATATTCAAATCACAACAATAACCCAGGCCCACATACTGCCCATAGTAGACTTCATCCTGCTAAATCAAATCACAACCAACAAAGGATCCAAAAACTTGACCACAGTGTAATCCAACTGAGGCAGTTTTTCACTTGTGGTCCCTTCTTCCCAAGTGTGTCAAGTTGGGATCCACGATTAGCCATCACAATAGGGCAGCAGAGACAGGAGGATTTTGAACAGGTTTGAGGACACCCTGGTCTACATAGTGAGTTAGATTAATGTTAGATGTCATTACACTGGCAGACCTGATATGAAGGTTCAGTAGAACAGCAAGAGGGTGAACCCTACATTCATTAAATCTTGACGGTGGAACAGGGCACCCAATGGGAAGGCCATCATCAGAGAGTGGTTTTGCGTACAGGGCTCTAGGGAAGACCAGACAGGGGTCTGTGAGACTGGCTGCCCACTTAAATTTTTACCTTGGGCTGGTTTAATTCTCAACAATTCCCCACTCAGGCCTTTACATGTCTCTTCATCCAATCAGATTTTACTTAAGGTAAGAGTTACTCAAGCAAGTTATTTAGATATCCAAGTCTTGTAGAATTCTCTGCAGTTGTGGACCAACTTTACTTTTCTTTCTTCATTTTCAGCCCCTCACCTCCCCCTCTCCCTCTAACTTTTTCTTGTAAGAACACCCCACCCTACCTGGTCCACAGCTGCCCCACCCCACGCACTGCTCTGATGAAGGCCCACAGGGACAAGGTGGTGGCTTTCTGATTTTACATGGCACTCTAATATTCCCCAGGGTTTTATGCTTCTTGCAACTAGACTTGTAGCAGCAGATGGGATGCACTTTTGGAACAAGGACTTGAGGCAAGCTGCCTGAATGTACAGTTGTGGAGAAGCAGATCCAGAACAAGACAGGAAAGCCATCCTGTCACTGGGAAGACATCCTTCTTAGGTCTCTCTGGGAGCCGGCGTGCATGGAGTCACACTTGTGTGTTATTGGAAGGAGAGTGCGTGTGCAACATGCTCCAGCAAGGCATGGGCCAGGACACGCTTCCCTTTGTCTCTGCTGGTTGCTCCTCTCTTACTTATAAGAACACTCACCCCCTGCCTTGTCCTGCAGAGTTTGGGCTTGCAAGGCCCCACAGTCCTGAAAAGCACTTGATTCACTTTCTTGGTATTGGGTAGACAGATGATAGAATAGATAGATAGATAGATAGATAGATAGATAGATAGATAGACAGACAGATGATAGATAGACACACGGATGATTGATGTATAGATAGATAGGCAAATAAATTATATAAACATATATATGGATAGTGGTAGCTAATATCTACAGATAATATGGAGAAATATAATAATATAATATATTCACAACCTACTGTTTTGGCTATCTTGAGAGTCCCAACTAGTACACCATATGAGCTGACTACAGAGCTGCTGGCACAGACAGAAACCAATGAAATGTTAAGTCATTCCCTAGAGTTTGGTTGGAGAGTGATCTTCATTTCCGAAGAGACTTCTTATGGTACTTGTTTGTCATTCTCGTAACATTGTGATTCCATCTCAGGTCAACTGTGACAGTCCTGTGATGTCAGAGATTCCCAGCTGGATTCCACACTACCTTTAGAGACTCAACTCCCTTAAAGGGGTACTCATTTTTCCCTCCTCTTTCTCCAGAGGACACCGTCAGTATCTCTTCCAGGGTTCTGGGGAAACAAATCAAAGCGGTTTTGGCAACTGCTACTTGTCAAGTTGTCATTTTCTATGAAGAGGAGGCAGATGGGACATGATCAGTGGAGGCCCTTGTGTGTCATCTGTAAAATGGACACAGAGATGGCTGCCGTTGTGGTCATCTCTAAAGGCATCCTGGGAGAAGTACTTGGATTCCACTGCTAAAGAGAAAAACAACCATAGCAATGTTTTCCTTCCTGAGTCTATATCCCTTTGGCTTTCTGTCTTTGCGTATTACTAAAGGGATAGAAAACATTTTCCCCAGGTCTCAGTTGGCAGCCAGCAGCTGACAGGATGTCAGCTTGAATTAAGACATGAGACCAGCGACTGGGAATTCTCCCGTTGCCTGCCCTACACCTGGTTTCAAACTCTTAGGGGGTTGTGGGTCAGCCACACTGATGCTAGCAAGGCTAGACGAAAGCAAGGCTAACAAGAGGAGACAGCCAAACACTGCAGCAAACCTACCCAGTGAGTCGCTCCTGAGAGGACAGGCTGTCTCTATTTCTTGTCTACAGGTAGAGAGCCAAGGGTATGAACCCAGCTCTGTGATTATCCTTTGGGTGAACTTGACTGGTCACTAAACAGGCAAAAGCATATTTTTTCTTTTATGTAAGATATAAATGGCCTTATTGACTCATTTCTCTCTCATATCATACTTCTTAAAATAAGTTTCATATCCCCTGCACTGTTAGTTAATGATGAACTTGTATGCTTGAGTTTCATCCCAGACTTTATTGAATTGGATTTTCTGAGGCCAGGAGTCCCACGTGATTTTTAGTTGGAATGGTCTGTTTTGACCTTCATTCATGTTTGTGTTAAAACCCAAAGATGTGAAGTTCCCAACTAACTCTAGTCTTATCAGAATAGTAAAGCATTATACACACACAGACACACATGCACTCCTACTATTGCCACCTTCACCGCCACCGCCACAGCCAACAACAACAGCAGCAACAACAACCACAACACCCAAAATACAAAACTCAAGAAACAAAAGCAACAACCAAAAGCGGAAAGTATCAATATATTTTTTTGAATCCTGGCAGAGAATTGTGTTTTATTGAGCTGACCCGAGCAGATTAACACGTCTGTCATCAGTGTTTGTGTCCACAGCAGTGGCACTGTGCAGCCTCAGTTGATAGTAGGTTCCTATTGGTCCAGAGAAGCTGCTGGCAGACCTGTAGGCTGTAGGGCATGGGATGGCTTTCAACCATGGAGCTGTGGGAGGGTTGGTGAGACAGCAACAGCTGCTTCCCATGAAGGTCACTAAAAACAGTGACAATGAAAAGTCCCTGGCAAGACATCAATATCTAGTCAGGCAATGAGGAGAAATGGGGCAGGCTATAGTGACCCATTGGATGTAGTGATGGATGCTGTGATGATTTGTATATGCTCTGCCCAGGGAGTGGCATTATTAGAAGGTGTGGCCCTGTTGGATTAGGTGTGTCATTGTGGGTATGGGCTATAAGACCCTTGTCCTAGCTTCTGGAAGCCAGTATTCTGTTAGCAGCCTTCAGATGAAGATGTAGAGCTCTCAGCTCCTCCTGTACCATGCCTGCCTGGATGCTGCCATGCTCCTGCCTTGATGATAATGGACTGAACCTCTCTCTCAACCTGTAAGTCAGCCTCAATTAAATGTCCTTATAAGAATTGCCTTGGTCATGGTGTCTGTTCACAGCAGTACAACCCTAACTAAGACAGATGCCGCATTCAAATGCATCAAATTTGTCCAGATGATGCTGGCGTAGCTTTTCCTCACCGGGTCCTGTTTCCTTATCCCCTCTTCTACAGATTGTCCCCTCTACAACACTGCCGAAGCCAAACGCTGTGCTCCTTGCAAGTTTTTTTCTACAGCAAAGATAGTGTAGGAGGTGTGACCTACCCTCAGAGAGCCCTAAGGAGCCAAGCATGTTTGCACACAGCTTATTCCACACTATGTAAACACCTTGAAAGCAGAGAAGGGAATCTACTAGCTTCATAGCACAAACCACCCAAAGTAAACTTCAATGGAAGGTTTTGAAGCAGTTACACAAAAATACAGTGGGTTTTGTTGTTGTTGGTGGTGGTGGTTGTGGTAGTGGTGGGTTTTTGTTTATTTGTTTGGTGTGTGCGTGATTGCGTGCGTGTGTGCGTGCGTGTGTGTGTGTGTGTGTGTGTGTGTGTGTGTGTGT
>JADRCD010209624.1:8974-26851 GCA_019843815.1 Montemys delectorum | reverse complement strand
GCTTTCAGAAACACTGCTGAATGCAGGTGGGTTTCTGGAGGAGTGTCTTCCAGAGAAGGGAGACTGAACTAAGAGGATATGGCATGTTGCTAAGGAAGGCGGGTTGGAGGAGATTGTGGGTCAGATGCTTAATACCTAAGGACATGGCATGTTAGCCAGATCTGTACACAGCTGCAGGAAACGTAATCAAAGTGTGGCACCCACAAAGTCCACCAAATTTGCATATTCTGCTATCGTACTTCCTTGTGAGCTTCCTATCTCCTTCCATAAGGTGCTGGGTGATAGTCAGAGTCATGTGATAGAATGGAAGCCAGCAAGATAAAACATGCACACATGTACTGACGTGCGTGTGCGTGCACACTACACACATGGAAATACAGAAAAAAAGAGTTGGAAAACAATTTTTAAAAACAAACAAAACAAAACAATGAGCCCTAAAAATACCAAAACATTCAGAAACATTTTGCGTAAAATAATATTAGAGTGAAATTGGCTGACAGCTGCTCACTACTGGGAGAACCTGATTCCATCTACCATGCTGTAAGAAAAGGGCTGAACCTTTCCTTTTGGCTCCTCAAAAGTGCTCACCTTCAGAACTGTGAAAGCCAACTCAATGTACAAATCCTCTTTCGAGTATATATGACTACATGTACCTTCGGTTGGTTCTGTGCCTTTAATCAGTTGTACATGTTTGTTTGACAGGACCACAAGGTGTCCAGATATTTGCTCAAAGATTATTCTTGGCTTGAGATGTAGCTCAGTGGATGTCTAACATGTTCAAGGCCTCAGTTCAAGCCCTGACATAAGAAAAAATAAGATAAGATTTAAAAAATACCCTAGGTGGTTCTGGGTAAAGTGCACTGTCTCCACTAGCATGGGTAGGGCTCTTCTAATCACAGGTAAAGGCATCCATACACCATAAAATGGATGCCTGGAGTGGGAAAGAATTCTTCTAGCCTAACTACCTTTGAACATAGGTGAAACAGAATTCCTTCCCAAGTATAGATGTCAGGCTTCAGAAGGATATCACAGCACCTCCTTCTGCCAGTCCTTGATGCTGTGACTAAATAAGAATGCTGCTCTCCTGAGATCCTGTATGCCAACCTCAGCCACAAGGGCCTCTCAGCCCTCCTAACTGTGTGGGCCAGTTCCTGACACCTTTCTACACCCCTGCACACCATCCATGTGGCTCCGTGTCTGTGTAGAGCCTAATATATGTGGTTCAGTTTTGAGGTTTTCTCCTCCACTGCAAGTGGAGGATCTCATGGGTCTCTAAGGGAGATCAGAACTTGATTATGGAATAATCTAATCAAATATCATCTTTTAATTGGTTTGCATATCCCTAAGTCTACATATAAAAGTACCTGTCCAAGTCCATATAGCTGAAGTGTAGAGGTGGGGAGAGAAACTAAAACTGAGATTCAGAATCCATTTGACAGCGACAGTGACAAGGGCCAGTTTACAATACCAAGAAGAGTTAGTACAAGTTAGTGGGAAGAATCCTCATTTCTTTGTCATACACACACACACACACACACACACACACACACACACACACACACGCGCGCGCGCGCGCGCATATGCATATGAACAAGGCCAACAGAAAACAATAACAGCCATTCAAGCAAACAAATGACCCACATACACATTAAGTATCACCTTGGAGAGAAGTAGAAGGCCTTCGTGGGTCATGACCTGACTTTAAGCACCATCCACAATCCTCACCTTGGAAAGTGAGGTAACTTTGATGGGAATTAATTACATTTGAAATGTGCTCTAACAGCCCACAGTGGAGATGAGCAATGGTAAATCCAGCCTCCAGGCAAGCTACCATTTTTATCACTGAAAACAAGCCCAGTTCATCCCCCAACTCAGGTACCATTATTAACATGCAAATGCATGCAACAGTTTTCCATCAATAATGTTCTAAAAATGTGAGTTTGTGTGAGTGGGCACACACATGTACATGATCCACATGTGTACATGACTGAATGCCTGGTCAGGAAGGACAGAATAATGTAGAAGGAAGTCTCAGAGCAGGGACAGCAAAAGTCTAGGATACACACACAGCCCCTCCCTCTAAGCGTACATGTCCTGTCACTCAGGCGCTAGTCTCAGATCTGACATTAGCTGGCATGGAGTGGCCAGTCCCTGAGGACAAGGGATATGGGGGTAGCATCCACCTGGATCTTCACACACCCCAACTTAGAGTGGAGGCAAAGCGGGAGTGTAGGGATCCAGTCCTCTTCACACTCAGTCATCCCAGTACTCTGCTGTACCCAGCTTCACACAGGAACTCACTGAGCCCAAGGAGCTCAGTGTGTCCTGTCAAAGAGGCTGCTCACAAGTCCAAAAGCCAGGCGGCTCCTTGTCTCCGGCCATTGCTGTTACATAAAGTATCTACCTGAAGGCAGCCAGTTCATTGAAGAAGAAAAGGCAAGCCAAGATGATGATCAACTTGGCTACATAAATGTCTACGTGGCCATGGAGGACAGCAAGAGTGTGAACCGAAGGCGTCTTCCATAAGGCCCCTCCTGGATGAAACAAAGTCTTTGGCAACTTGTTTGGAAATATGAAATACTAGAGAGAATAATGTGGGTATAAATGTGTGTGTGTGTGTGTGTGTGTGTGTGTGTGTTTTCGTGTATGTGTGTGTGTTTGCATGTGTGTGTGTCTGTGTGTGTGTCTGTGTGTATGTGTGTTTTTGTGTATGTGTGTGTATCTGTGTATGTGTTTGCGTATGTGTGTATCTGTGTGTGTGTGTCTGTGTGTTTTTGTGTATGTGTGTGTGTTTGCGTGTGTGTGTCTGTGTGCGTGTGTGTGTCTGTGTCTGTGTCTGTGTCTGTGTGTGTGCATGTAAGCATCTGGGAGAGTTAGGAAAGGAGGGGAGGGGTACTGTCGTCATTTTGAGTAAAGGGGTGTTTTACTCTTTCATCACTATCAACACTAAATTATTGCCAAGCGGGGAAGTCAAAGCCTCCTTGGTGTAAGTTAACAAGCTGAAGTGGGAATCATAGTTTTGCCCAGACTTGATTGAGAAATAATCCAGAGCAGGTGAAAATCAGCAAATGAAGCTTTGAGAGGTGCAGCTGGCAGAGCAAGTCTCCCACCCCAGACCCTGGTTGACATCTGCTCTCTGGGACAGTGGGGCTCCGTGAGACCTCGTGCAGATGACAAGAGAAGCTTCTCTTGTCCACTTTCATAGCCTTAGTCCCACATGGAACTGAGTGTCCCTGTTCTTAGTGTAACCTCTCCAGGTAAGAAAATAGCTCCTATGTGACCATGTTCCAGGAGGACTGAAGACTAAGCAGGGCTCAAGTCCCTCCTCACCAATGACCCACTGGAGCAGAACTAAAGGTATCACCAACTCAGCCTCAAAGGACCACAGGCTACAGAGAGCTTGGAGTTCAGCAGGGAAAGCAAACACCATGTGGGACTTGCTGTGGATAGAGGAGGCTCTTTATCCCAGGCCAGTTTTGGGGATGAGTGTCTGCCTGTGGCCAAGCTTTTGACAGTGCAATGGCTGTCCTGCATAGCCCCATGCAAGCGAACCATGCAGTTGAGTGTAATGGCAGTTTAAGTAGGTTCAGATTCGCAGTGGGCCACATTAACAGCTCTTCTGCGGTATGTGTAGTCCATGGGCTGCAAGCTGAATACCTCAGTATAGTCTTGAGAGAGTCACGGGCCATGGGCCAAGGCGACTTTTTCTTCATCTGTGCTGTCTGGTGGGGAGTCTTCTCTTTAAAAACGAAATTGTTCCTTGTAGAGGGAGGGTAATCTGCCTAGAATGGAATGGAGAACTGGAGGACTGGGTAGACTGGGAATCTCATGGACCACTAGGGCCAATAGATAGCCTTGCAAAATAATGATGAGCTGGTGTGCATACACAACCCCCTTCTCCTCGATCAGTAGGAACGAAATGCTTTAGAATGCAGATGACAGACTTCCAGAAGAACCCTGGAATTCACTCTGGAAATGTTCTCACAATCCAAACGTGTTAGCCACAGCAACCTCACATATGGAGTCTCCTTTCCCATTCCACTAACCAAGTATTAGTATTAGGTAAGAATACGCCTCCTTCCACTAACATGCTTCCCAACAATACCAACCCCAGTGGCTCTCTGTGGTCTAACAACCCAACCGTTGTTCAAACAAGGGGCTATTTCTGGGAAGATATTTAAAGCCTCTCAGTGTTCACGAAAACAAACCACAGTGGTCGAGACACACCACAGAGATTAAGTTAATTGTATGAAATATATCACATTGAAAATATTTACAGTTATCTCAAGATACTACAAAGGAGAAATTACGACAGAAGACTCCAAAGACACATACATTCAGAAAACCATGATTCTCAGTGACCTTGAGTGACAGTGTCTTTTACAAAATGGCAGCATACAAGAATATCTGAAGAGAACCTTGCTGCTCCGTCCCTTAGCATCCCAGGCTACAAAATAATGTTGGTAACCAAAAAGTGTGCTGGGGTGGAGGGGTACTATTGCTAATATGACTGATGGGGGAGGGGTTGACATTATTAGCCATGAGCCGATGTTGTGGGGCTGGGGGAAGATGGTGTTCCAGAGTGGACCCAGCCTGAGTGAAGATGATGTAGCTAAAAGCAGAGTGTGCTTGCTCAGGTTAGACCCAACTTCACTGAGCTGCTTTTCTGATTTATTTCCTCTGTTCTATAAGACTTGGGATTCACAGCTAGAAATGAGGGGTGGGAATCCTAGCTGAAAATTATGGATAGAGTCCAAGCCTTGGGCAACTTCCTTCTAATCAAATACCTGCATCTTCAATCTTCATTAGTAGGACTCTGTGTGAATGCGCACTCGTGTGTGTGTGTGTGTGTAGAAGAATCAGTGTTCCATCTTCTATTGTTTTGAGCCTGTCTTAAGGATCCCAGGCTCAAACTTAGAAGGCTTGAAGGTTTGAAGACCTTCTTCCCTTCTACCTCCCAAATGCTAGGATTATAAGTCTATACAATCCTACAAGGCCTGTGTGGTACTAGGTCTAGTTCATGCTGGTCAAGCCCTCTACTATCTTTTTTTGTTGTGGTTGTTTTGTTAATGAGACAGGATCTTAGAACGTAGCTCTATTTGGCCTAGAACTTCCTATTTAGAAGGACCTCAAACTCATAGAGATCTGTCTGTCTACCTTGAGTGCTGGGATTAAGGTGTACGCCACCACATCCCTGCTCAGTAAAATGAAAACAGCAGACCACAAGTGTGACATGGAAGGTAACCAGGAGAGCCTCTGACCCAGGCCGACTCCACTCCAGCAGAGAAACCCCATCTTCAGCCAACCAACCAAAGGAGAAACTGCCTTCAGCTGATCAACCAAAAAGCAATGTCCACAGAGCAGACCCCTTCTCCTCCTCTCAGAATGCAAGCACAGATATGCTCTCAACCCTCCAAACAGGAGGAGATTCACCAGGTTGGACACAGCCTCACCTCCCCAGACCATGAGCTGCCAGCTGACTGACGATCAAGTCAGCAAAGATTACCAGCAGGAAACACAGACCACTGAGATGGCTCTACTGGGGCCACGCTCCAGCCGCTAGAGACAATACCTTAATCCTCAGGTGACCTACAGAAAGACTAACCAAAATCAGTTACTGTCTTACTGACTGTAAGCCTTGATTCTTCAGAGAATCCAGGCTCCAAGCAGCATTTGCCCCTAGATGACTTTTGCCAAGATACCAAATACATTGAAATAATATTCTGATTATTGAAATACAGAGGCACCTCACAAATTTGGAAATTTTTGTTCCCCAATATCCCTTAACTTAAAAAAGAAAAAGAAGCTTTGAAAATTAAACAAATATGAGCTAAGGTGAAAGTGTTTTAATTTTGAAATTTGCCATCAATAAAGCATGATCTATCCATGCAATGGAATAATGCTCAGTCAGATAAAGGAAGCAGTGCTGCTACCCTGGACAGTACCCGGATCTTTAGAGCATTGGGTCAAGTGAAAGAAGCCAGTCATAAAGGAGCACACATTGCATGATTTCCATGGGCAAGTGAAGACTTAAAACAAGATTTATAGAAACAGATGAGAGTGATGGCTATCCAGAGACTGGAGAACGGATGAACGAAGCCGCAGTTGACTGGTAGCCCTTTGTGGAGAGTGTTTTGGTCAGGAGGGGACATATACAGTCGAATGTGGTGGTGACAGCTAAACGGCCCTGTAAATACACTAAAACCAATGAATGCTCTGCATCACGTAGGCGGACTCGTGTATATGAATAAACTGATCATTGTTAACTCTGGGGTTTAAATTAACTTAATTGCCCATTATCTTATCTCTGTGTGAGAGCTTTCTATTTCACTCTGAAAACATTTTACTGAAAATGTTTGCACAGCTCTGAGAATCTGGCAAAACAAAAATGATTCTTTCCATTTTACACGCACACGCACACACACACACACACACACACACACACAAGGGGGGATGTTTGTTTCTTCCCTGTGGGCTGGGCTCTGAGGACAGTAAGAAGACTAAATTATGGGACATGAGAAGGAGGCCATAGTTGTCACAACCCTCCATGTCAGGGAGGGATGGATCGCTAACTCTTCCAGGGTGTCTAGGAGGGGTATATGGTCGGCACATACAGACAGTGGCTAAACAAAAGACATTGAAAAGTGGTAGCCAATTCACTGACTGCTTCTGAATAGTATGCAATTCAGATTAAACAATTTAGCTTAAAAACAAGGGAAGGGGGAGTCACCCCTGTAGTAGATATCTCATGGGGTGAAATTGCACCCAATTAGATGTGCCCATATAATTTTCACATCAAACGTCCTGGGCCCCCAAAGGTGACTCATGGCACAGCCTGCTTGGATTTTCCCAAGTTTTCAAGAGCTGTGACAGCCCTCTTCAACAGAGCCATTTAACGTAGCAGAAGGTTAAGGTGGAAGCCACAAACACTTGCTTTTCTTAATTTACACCTTTCATCTACTTCCCCCAGAAGTGTCTTGGAAGGACTGGGAAATTGATGATGTGCTGCCCGTACGCATCCTTTTAAGAACTGATTTACAAAGCAAAATTCGAATCCCAGAAGACAGCACAAAAGTATGCTTCAGTTTTGACCTAGTGTTTTTATTTGTGTGGATGAGTGTGCCCATGCATGTGTCTGCACAGGAGTGTGGAAGCAATAGGTCAGCCTTGGATGTCTTTGCTCAAGAGCTATCCCCCTCATTTTTTTAAGACAATCTCTCACTGGGACCAGGACTCACATTTAAGCTCGGCTAGCTGGCCAGCAAGCTCTAGCGCCTCATCTCCATCTCCAGAACCCTGGCGTTATAAGCGCTCACACTATCATGTCCAGCTTCCTACTTGGGCGCTATGGATCAAACTCAGGCCCTCATGCCTGTGCAGCATGCACTCTGACAACAGATCCAGCCCTGAGCCCCTACACTCTGCCTCAGAGGTAGGGCGAGCTTTTGTCCTCTGGAAGTGGCAAGAAGAATGTTAGGTAAGGAGGGAGCTAATTTGTCAGGAATGAAAATAGACTTCATCGCTGTCTCCCTCCATACACACACACACACACACACACACGCACACACACACACACACACACACACACACACACACACACACACACTTTATATTCTTGCTTATACTAAAGCAAAACACAGCTCAGAAGGACCAAAGCTGTGCACTCAGTAAGCCAACTGGGCATGATGGTGCACACTGAAATCTCAGCACTTAGGAGGCAGAGGCAGGCAGATTTCTGAGTTCAAGGCCAGCCTGGTCTACAGAGTGAGTTCCAAGATAGCCAGGGCTACATAGAGAAACCCTGTCTTGAAAACAACAAAAAAAGAAAAGAAAAGAAAAAGAATATTTAGCAAATCATTTAGTTGTCCAATAAGCCCTTCTATGAAAGTGGGGCCTTTCTGCTGCCATGTTTCTGTCCTGAGCACATTTCTCTGTGTTTTGGGCCCTGGGTAAGGGCACAGAACTGCCTTGGGAGCAAACCTGGCTACTATGCACTGGATGACATAGCAACCCCTGCCAAGCTGGGACAACCCAGACCTTATCTAAGTGCCTTCTGTTGAACGCAACCCCCACCCCCACTGGAAAACTGAGTACACAACCCCCACTGAGTACCAGTCTGAAAGTTTTCACATGCCCAGGACTGATGTATACGCTAGCTGCCAGAGAACTTGGGTCTTGGGTCACTGCAGCAGCCGGCAGCAAGCCTCCAACCATCAAGTTCAGATCCAAACAGTCGATGGGAGATCAGGAAACCCAAACGCTAGGGTGGTGGAGTAAACAGGCCGGGGCCCAGCCACCTCTCAAGTCACACAACTCCAACTGTCCTTAATGCTGTGAATTACAAGGTCTAAAGCCACAGGATTAGCAATAACAAGGACAGTAAACCTAGAGAAGGAGTCAGGGGAGACTCCAGGTATGCCCTGGCCTCTCCAAAACTCACAACAACAACAACAACAACAAAACCTCTAACACTCTCCTTTCTGGAGGAAGGTGAGGCAAGGCTGAGGGTAGCAACGTTGGCAAAGGGCGGTATTTCTATCTCTGGTCTTCTTAAAGGAAGGATCCAAAGTACAAAATAATAAAACCCAAGCCCAAGTCTAACTCATAAATCCAGAACGTTCTGCATCAAGTCAGTCCAAGCGTCTAAAAGGCCCAAGATGATGGCCATGCCCAGGGAAGAAAGGAACTGGCACCGGCTACCGTGCTGACCTTTGGTGTATGAGTCAGCTGCCGACCTCCCTCTCACTGCCAAGGGTGCACACACCTCTGTGGAGCAGAAGGCCAGCTCAAAGGGGTAGACGTAAGGCGATGTGGAACAGCAGGGGATGTGGGGTGCACAGACCCTAGACCCAGGGCACAGCATCAGAGTCTCCCTCTAAAAGAATAAACCTCCTAACACAGCAGCATCATTCCTGGGGTGAGGCTTGCTTTCTGCACACTGTGCCAGCCACTCATACCAGAAATGGCCTGGGTCACAGGAATGGCAGCAGGCATCAGGGCCTGGCAGACCGGCAAGGCGTCTGTGTCGAGGCTTACAGGATGGGAAGTGAAGGCGAAGCAGGGGAGGAAGCAGTTGCAGGGGCAAGAGTCTGGAATGGCTTCTACTTGCTCAAATGAGAACATCTGTGATCAGCAGAACTCAGCCTTACAGGTTTGACGGGTTACCATGGTAACCCTTCTCTCTGGCACCCAGGAAGAAAGGAGTCCAAACTGCCCTTGTGGTCACAAGTGCAAACTGGAACGATGGCTTGCTTGAAAGCGGAGACTCCCCGACCTCCACCAAGCTGCTTCTCATGCACGTGATTCCTCTGTGCACCAGCGCTCCAGTTGTTTCTCTAACCTGGGGCCAGGTTCATCACTTGGCACTAACATCTGAATTTATTAAATTTCATATTTTTATCTAGATACCCCAAAAGATATCATACTCAATACCGTAACCATTATGGTATATGTAGGAAATCAAACTGCTTTGGTTTTCCCCATTTTTTCCCTAGAAGTCAAGCATTCATGCATGTGTGTATATATATGTGCGAGTGTACACACAGAGGTGGGTCAGAGAAGTTGACGTCAGGTGTCTTTTCTGATTGCTCGATACCTCATACACAGAGGCAGGGTCTCTACTTTGATATGCCTGTGAGGCATATCCCCTGTGCCATCTCCCGCGCCCTCACCCCAATATCTCACGCATGTTTTCCAAACACAAGCGAGGTGTGCTGGCTCCCTTTATATATGTAGCGTGAAAGCAATTACATAATTAGAAAAGTACTCCCCAGTATGTTTGCAGCAAGTTGTCAGAGTATGTGAGTAGGTGTCTCCTTGGGGCACGGTGCTGTGGTGTAGAGGCATGACTTTCCTCTAGCATCCAGGGCCACGCTAGCACCTGACCTACAGGGATCCACTCCCATTAGAGGGGCTCCCTGGACATGGACTTGAACAGCTGCCTGATGGGGGGTGGTGCCGTGTCCGCTATCAGGGTCCCCTACCTGCCAGGTCAACTAGGATACATTTCCTCAGCACAGGCCCAAGGGCTCGGTGGCAGCTCGCTCACATGCAAGCACCCAGCTGTCTCTAGCTCGGCTCAGTGTCAGTTCAGGCACCAGCAGAATTTGGGTGGGTGCCCAGTTCCAACACTGATAACATTCCCTACAGCTAATGCTCAAAGAGAGGAAAGGTAAGATTCCTCCCTCCAGAGTGTGAACTGGCAAGGGGAGTGGCAGAGATAAAGGCCTAAGCAGGGGAGGTTTCCTGCCAAGCCCCTGGGATGGCTTCTGCACAGGAGAATCTGCATAGCATGCTAACTTCAGAAGGGGGTGCCATGTTTTCTGTCTCAGTGTAGCACTGAGGCAAGAGCTCCCTGAAACTTTGAGTGGCTGCAATGAACAGACTTGATGGGGGAGGCATGCACTGCCCCAGCAGAAGCTCTCTCACTCATTCTAACACCCGCTGGGACCACTTTCTGTCTTCTGCTACCAAGGAGAGGAACGTAAAAGGAATCCAGGACTAAAAGACCAGTTCTGTCAGATGTCCATCAAATCCCCCACTTCCCTAAGTGGAAGGAACTGATTTCAGGGGAGGCTAGTCCACAGAAACATTGACTGTACCAGCTGGGGTTATTGTACCAAATGAGGAGTGCACACTAAGGGGTGCTTGGACTAATGGGTGGGTGAGTCAGTTGGTGTTTTAAAACTGAGTGTGTTCATGGCGAGCATCACTACTCCCAAGAAGACCCAGGCCACAACAGATCAGACACTTTACATTGGTAAACTGTGAGACGGATGACTAACATCGAAACAAAGCTGCCCCAGCTTTCACCTTCCTCTGCCCAAGTCACCTTCAGATATTATCTCCTGGAGATGCTGGCACTTGAGACTCAGGCGCCACACTCAGTGATAGTAGCCACCCATTCTGAGATGTCACACACACAGAGTCTTGTATGGCACCTGGCATGCAGCAGGCAATCCACACCTCCCTGAGGTGTTTCCTATAGAAATGTCAGATGAAATAGATGGCTCTTCCTTACCTTTAACAGTGAGACTTTGACCAATCTTTTATATGCCTCATTGTAGAATAAAAATGACTAGCTCTCATGGAAATCTGGTACACCTGTTGTAAGCACATATACTCCTTGATATTTGTCTTATATTAAATGTTTGAATCCTTGGTCTATGATGTTTCAATATTACCTTGAGAATAAAATGTTGGTTACACAAACACACACACACACACACACACACACACACACACACACACACACGGAACACTGGAAAAGCTGTAACAGCAAGTCTGCATTGCCCAGCACACCAGCAACCTGTGCAGTTCTTCTGTAAACAGCAAGGAACATTAGCATTACAACAAACAGATTTGACAGAAAGGCGGTGGTCCTGGCAATTCTTAGGTCACAGGACTAAGAGGGAAGGATGCAGGCGCCAATGCGCACAGATGCCAAACATGGGACTAAGAACTTCACGTCCCCAGTAAATGTAAAACAAACCAATCACTAACCCAAGTAAACTAACTGGGATCCTGCTCATTCCATTGGTGTGCTGACACCAACTGTCATGTGACTCAATTGAAGCCACATCTCCCATAACTTTCCCCCATTCTGGTCTCAGCCATTACTTAACACAAAAATGGCACCATGCTAACTAAGCAAGGCCAAAGAGTATCCTATCCTGAAACAGAGGAAAGCTGAGTTCCACCAATGTCCGGCTGACAAAGGAAGCAAAAGCTCCTCCCCCTGAAGTGGAAGAGAGACCATGTTTACCCCTAAGGGGACACACATCTATCTCCACCTATCCCAACAACTGCTTATCAAAGTCAATGACCTCAATTTTGTTTTTTTGTAAATGAAAAGTCTTTGCTTTGTAGCTCAGGTTGGCCTGGAACTTGTTATGTATCCTAGGCTAGCCTTATCCTGCATTAGCCTCTCCTTTTCAGGTCAGGTTTCTGACACCTGTCACCAGTGTTATTTCCTGAGTTTCTCAGGTTTTAAGGAAAGGAGACACTGAGTCATTTCCCTATAGCAGACAGAAGATGTTAGTACAAATCTGGCCTCCTTCCTAGTCCCACAGCTTTGGCTGGTCTAGTCTACTATCTCATACCAACGCACGCACCACTCCTACTAAACTTGCTACCTCACAACAGGACCCCAGGGCATTCAGTAATATCCTTAGCTGGTTCTAAAGTTCTATAGTCTCCCTGGGAGCGAGCCAAATGCAAACACAGAAAGCTCTCTATCAAGTCAGCCCCTGAGTAAGTAGAGGTGGAGTCTCTGCCTGCTCTTGTGTGTACTGCCTGGGCCCATGCTCCCCACGAATAAAGGAACGGAGCTTCTCCATTGTGGAGCGATGCCACACTCATCTTGCTTCTTGCATCTTCATCTTCAATTTGGAGCCTTCCATGAGAAATTTGCAAACAGACTTCTCCCATTTAGGAAGCATCACCAGGATCCTTTGTCCTGCTGTTCTGGAAACTTCAACTAGGTGACGAATCATCAGAAAGAAAACTTCTGAAGTCAAGGCTTTCACCACAGCCAGCATATTCACCATGAAGGAGTATACACAGGTCCTCATCTAATGTCTTAAATATCTCCCCAGGCTCTCTAAATGTTGGCAGCTGTTTAGATTCTTCTGGAAGCTTCTCCGACTTGAGCACGCAGGGGGCAAACAAACTTGTGTTACTAGTACACTGGTCCCCTAATCTAGAAATGAACGGCTCTTCACAGTGCCCACCTCACCTTCTTTCCCCCATGTTCGAAGTTGGCCCTGTTCTGGACCCCTGAGAGATAGCCACTTCTAGGTTTCCCTGTCTAAACAGAGTAACTGGAGTCCAGGATAACTGGATGTTATTCATGCCTGGACCTTGACTGGTAACACTGTCTCCACCTCCTCATCCAGAAATAAGGAATATATTCTTGTCTTGTACATCTGTTTGTCTAGAAACTGCCCAAGGTAAAGACTGGGCTATGGGGCATGGGGCATGGAGCAAAGAGGAGCAAGGTGGGGTGGGAGTGGACAGGGTTAGGGCACAAAGATACTAAGGGATGAAGATGGGGTAGAGAGAGAGGGGAGAGGGAGCTGCAGGCATGGAATGAGAAGATACAGTGCGTGAAGGGATATGATGAACCACCATGAGGTGCAAAGAATTTCTATCAACACTGTTGTGGTCTTCCAAGCAGGCTGAGGTCCAAAGCAGCCGCCTCCAGGACTCCAGAGGCCAGCACGTAGCAGCAGTTTAGTGTCTGTGCTCTGAGCAGTTTGAATTCTGATATCCTGCTCAGAGGTCCTTTCCCCGACTCTTGTGTCCCCCACTCTCGTTCATGGCTGGGAACCCTTGCTCCCCCAGAGCTGCTGCTAACCCATTTCCAGCAGCCTAGATGGTCCAAAAAGGATTGTGGGTAATTATGTTTTTGGTGGGCCAACCATCATTAGTTAACTAAGTTCTAGAGTAAGAGCCCCTGGGTAGGTATTTACAGGAAGCAAAAAGAAGGGTAGACAGACTGGAGGCAGGGAGCCTTTTATTTGCACAGTGGTTACACTGAAGCAGAGCTGCTGAGCAAGCGGGTTTCCATACAAGATGGACAGTCCCTGAGGACTGAGCGTCCTCAGAAAAATTTAATAAGGCATTTAGTGCTATTAAAAAATGCTTTTTAAAGGGACATCAGGATCCAACTGAAGTCTATAAAATTGTAGTACATGTCACAGAGGAAGACCAGGACCCAACTAAAGGGGTTCTTAAGGGTACTCAGAAACTATGTGAAGAGAAAATCCTGGCTCTCCCCAGACTTGGAGGTTCTACCCATCGATCGATCCTCTGCTTTGTAAGCAAAGTCTAGAAAGCATAGTCTCTAAATGTCTATGAAATGATAGATAGATAGATAGATAGATAGATAGATAGATAGATAGATAGTAGATAGATAGATAGATAGTAGATAGATAGATAGTAGATAGATACATACAACATAGATGCATGGATAGATAGATAGATAGATAGATAGATAGATAGATAGATAGATAGATACATACATACATACATACATACATACACACACACACATACATACATACATACAACGTAGACTCATGGATAGATAGATAAATAGATAGATACATACATACATACATGGATGGGTGGGTGGATGGATGGATGGATGGATGGATGGCTGAATGGATAGATAGATGGAAAACAATCCCCGGTAGCCCTTCTTCTAAAAAAAAAAAAAAAGAAAAGAAAAGTTTTCCATGAGGAAAAACATGCCAATACTTGCCCACGGTCACATGGCAAGTTAAAGAAGCTAGGCTAAGACGAGGCCTGGCCCCAGGGCCTGAGCCTAGTACTGTTCCCTTCTGTCCTGGAATTTAACTTCCAGATGCTAAGAAAGTCTGTGAACTCCAAACATAACTTTACCAAGTCCTAGCACGGCTGCTCATGAAATCTAGCGGAGAAAAAACACATTGCTCCTCAGAAGTTTCCAGAGAGTGCCTGGGCCACAGAGGAAAACGTGTGGCCTGGCATTTCAGGGTGGGGGGAGTGGGGTTGTAGAGACGTTTCCAGCTAATTTCCAACCCAAACTGACCGACATTCAGAAACCCAGATCCAATTAATCTGACATTAGTAAAGCTGGTGCTGTAGTGCGCTGTGCTGTGCTGCAACTCAAAACATTTGAAAACTTACTTTGGGTTGAATACTACCAAGAAAATCCTCCTGCCAGTGAGTGGGCTGCAGTTCATTTCTTTGTATGACAACATCAACGCTCAGAACTCCCAGGCTTCTGGAGCCCGTCCTACAGGCTGTTAGCTGGTGGATTTAGTTCAAGGTCCTCAAAGTGTATATCATTGTCCAATCCACATAATGTGTTAATAACCAAGGCCTATTATGTTGACTTATTCTAAGTCACTCACAGCAGAAATGCATATTCTTTGGTGCATTCTTCGTCTACACGTTCAAATGCACCACATTTCTATTAGGGCTAATTATTGTGCAGGGTCCCCTTACTTCCCGGCAGAGCACTAAAGGCTCTGGTATTGTCTTCCAGTGAAGACTCTATGGTCATTGTTCCCATTCATGCTGCCGACCAACTCTTCCCCATGGGGAGATAGGCTGAGGGGAGGCTGAAAGGTAGACATGCTTTTAGTGTGTGCCACGGAGAAGCAGTGATCCAACCTCTTTCAATGCTGGTGTTCTTCCAATGGCCAAAAATGAAGTGCAAACTTGGAACCACCACATGGCCTCTGTTCACGGGCTCCTGCAAAATCAATTGCCCAACTCCTCCCAGTTGCTGACTGTCCCTCACGACTCTAGGCTCACAGTTATTCTTTTAATACAGCTTAAGACTGATCCATCAATGCCTCCCCTCCCCTTCGTGTGACCAAAAGTGTGTTTGAAGCTGTCTCAGTGCATGTCTCTCAAAGCTAAGGCAGCCTATTGATTTCAAGGTGTACCCCACACAAGCATTACCACGTTCGTTCTAACATCATTTCTGTAGATTTACTTCATACAAAATTAACATAGTTGTGTTTCTTTTCTCCTTGAAAACTCATTATTCGGATAAATCTTACAATTCATGATGCATCGAAATTGGGACAGCATAGTGTTGAAGAGAGTACCCAAGGGCTCCTTGAAACTACGTCCTGAGACACCAGGAGTTACATACATACGTCATTTCTTGCTCCCATGCATGACACAGGCCAGGTAAGAATGACGAGGGTAGTCTGGCATTTGTTCAGAAGATCTGTCATTTGCCAAGCACTCGGACCACGAGCAGAAACCCCTAAACACCCGATGAAACTGAGCAGTGAAAGCGAGTCTACCTCCACTTCAGAGCCACCTGACCCCTGCACTTTCTACTTAACTACAGCCATAAGGGAGGTAATTCCCACTCTTCTCATTTGGCGGATGAGCACACAGGACGATCAGCAACTTTCTGAGCTGACACACAAGGAGACAGCTAAGTCTAGGAGTGGACATCATGGACCTTTGCCTTATGTAGTCATGGCCACAATGTGCTTCACAGGTTAAAGAACCAAGGGCTCATATTTGGCTCTAACTGTGAAAGCCCACAGCTTTCCTGTACATATCCTAGATCAACCCTCAGCTGTGTGCAGATGAGCTGAGACACCAGGAGTTACATACATAGCATGTGAGCTGTTCAAGTTCAGAGACAAGAAATATTTCCAATAACACCTCCCCAATATTTTCCAATAGATAAAAACAGTTCTGGGGTAGGGAGATAGCCCACTGGCAAAATACTCCTGTACCATATACAAAGCCTGAGTTCCTTTCCCAATCCCCCAAAAAAGTTATACCAAACAGCATGCACACTTAAACCCTGAGTATCTGGACAAAGTCTCCTCTAAAGATTTATTTATTTTTTTAATTTATATGAGTACACTACAGCTGCTACATACACACACTAGAAGAGGGCATCGGACCCCATTGGAGTTGGTTGTGAGACACCATGTGGTTCCTGGGAATTGAACTCAGGACCTCTGGAAGAGCTGTCAATGCTCTTAACCGCTGAGCCATCTCTCCAGCCCAAGTCCCCTCTGTAATAACATTCCTGGGCATGTCCTCCCTCAACCCTCAGCCCTGCCTTGAAAAGCTTCCACACTGCACAGTTCTTACACTTCACACATCCAACTAGGAAACTACATTCCCCGTGTTCAACACAGGCTTTTCTGCTGCTTCCAGGGGTGGCTGGAGGTTGCTGCCCAGTAGCAAGCATTCATACAGATCTTACTAGAAACCCTCACACAGGGCTCCAGAGGAACAGTTTGATGTCAGAGAGTCTACAGGCATTGGAAGCTAGGGATCTGCCAGGCCCAGAGACAGGTCAGGGAGCCTGGCTGGACTGCACTTTTCTCTCTGTAGAATGGGATAATCTAGCCATCCCTCCCATGAGGCTTCCAGTCACAGACATGGACACAGGACGGCACAATGTTACATCAATGGGAGGCTGCTTCCAGTCGTCCTGGTAATAAACAAGTTTTGCTGAATGTCTGGCTAGACACTGGCACACTTGAGCTGAACAATCTATGAGCTTGCCCCCAAGAACAGGAGAAATTTCATTTTAAGGACTAGCAAATATTTTCCCAGGCCCTCGGCTGCTTCATTAACGCTTGCCTTATTTGGGGAGCAGGAGAACTGGCTGAAGGATCGTGGCGGTTTTATGTGCCGTGAACTGGCAATGTTTTGGAACAAAAAAACAAGTTTTACACAAGGGTACTTATGGCATCATTATCACGTTTTCCAAGCCCAGGACACTGCTTGCCAGGGAGGGAAAGAGCGAGCTGAGAACTGGGAACAGTACTACCTTCATGACGGAGACGCTGAAACAAGGGGGCTTTAGAATAATGCTCCGTTCATGTGTGCATTTATGGTAAACTAACCCTCCTGCATTCACCTTATAACAGGGTTACAGGTAGACATATTTATGTAATTTATTTAATGTTCTCTAAAATCCATGGTTACTTAGGTTTCATACAATTTATTAAGTTTTTTAGTCTGGCCTGCAGAAAGGGGAAAAATAGAAGCAGATGTGAGTCCACTATTCACAGTTAAATGTTCACTAGCCTCCTGCAAAGGGTAGGATTGGCTGGAAAATGTGTGTACAGACACAGTTCAAGTGGGAGCCTGCCCTGTCCTGGTCCGCCTCCCATCTACCCCAGGGAGGAGGCCACTCTCTGACAAATGTTAGGCTTCTTGCAGCCAACCAAAGTCAAAGAACAAAAATTAGATATATAGATAGATAGATAGATGGATAGATGGATAGATGGATAGATGGATAGATGGATAGATGGATAGATGGATAGATGGATAGATGGATAGATGGATAGATGGATACATAGATGGATACATAGATGGATACATAGATGGATA